>PNEQ01072135.1:9641-31865 GCA_003012365.1 Medauroidea extradentata
ATATATATATATATATATATATATATATATATATATATATATATATATATATATATATATATATATATATATATATATATATATATATATATATATATATATATATATATATATATATATATTACAATTTTAGGATTTTATGAAATCCCAAAGTATAGAGGGGTTAAAAAATAATAAAACGTGGTTTCATTTAATCAAATGTTGTATCGTAAATCTGATGATATATCGATTTTTTTTATTTTTTGTATATATATAAAAGGAATGAAGTTTACGTAATAACCTAAAATAGTATTTCATGATTTTTCAAAATTCAGCAATATAAAGTGGAAAGACGTAACATTCCGGAAATCCCGAAAAGCATGTCTGACGACGGAGAAATAATTTAAAAGTTGCTACTTTTTACTGTCCTATTAACACGTTTACTTCTTCGGGCACAGGCCTGTATACACACATTCAAATTTTTAAGAATTCTGACGACCTATCTTGGCGTAATTGTTTGGAACACTGGTAAGAAGTTTTTGGTTCGTATCCCGTGTAAAGTAATACAGTGAAACCTCTTTAATACAAACCTTAAGGGACCAAAAATTTTGCTGTTTGTAATAACGAGGTTTGTATTATCAGGTGTTGACCAAAATCTTAAAAAGTTTTTAAAATTTTTATAATTTTGTTTATCCTCTCAAAACTCACATTGTTATCATCACAATGACCTGTTTTAACTGGAGGACTTTATATTACATTGATTTACATATAAAGAAAAATTTTATTGAATATTGAAGTTATTATTTAATTTCTGTCCTCATCCAGAGGGGAACAAAAACCACTTTGTATTATCAGGGTTTGTATTAACGAGGTTTGACTGTACAATCTAGGCCATCAAGTGTTAGGATAACCAAGCTGCAGGTTGAGCTTACTCTGCAGTAAGCTAAGTAGCTGTAGCTGGACATGTGAAAAATTGTCCTTGGTCTATCCCTGCCACTCTTTAACGAATGCCTTGGACCTTATTTATTGTCATTGCAAAAGAGACCTTAAATTTGATAGTATCACTGGATGGAAGTGGAATGCAGATTTATTTTCCTCGAACTTGACTATTGACGACAGCGCCCTTAATACGTAATGTCGATAGTTCAATAAAAATAACTGAAATATTAGTTTACTGTACACACATATAATTGCCGACGGCTAAATACAGCATAAATTACTACATATGGTTATACTTGCTTATTCGTATCATCTGCTTGGAAAGGTTACAAATACTAAGTTTTTCGCTCTGATAATTGGGACTTATTTTATCGGTGTTAAAATTGATACAATTATTTTTGGTACTTACGTAAACGTCATTCTGAAGCAGATAGTATTCGAGATCTCAAATGATTATCATGGGCTAACTGAAAACCAATTTATGCCTTTTCACCCTTTTATTTGCTCAAGTTACAATATCTTTCCATCGCATGTTAAACATTTGTGTAAGTATCTAACTTTGATGAAAACCACGACGATAACTTATTCTGTTAAAATAAATAACCAATTAATTTTAAAACTAATTTTAACCTTTCACAGCTGTGAGTTTTCGAATTAAGGAAAGTCTTTAATTATCATGAAGCGAAAAGCAACAACTCCGTATCTTGAAAAGTTTGATAGGAACAAGGACATTATCTAAAACACTTTCTATGACTTTTCATACAAGGTTAAAATTTTGAGGTAAAAAAAAACTAACTCAGTTAAGGTTACTTTATGGGTATCGCACAGAAGTGCAAATTGTTATGAATTCCTGCTGGGTTCGAGATATATTGATAGTCCATTGAAAACTCTTTTCAACCCGTTTCATCACTTTTCATCCCCTTGGTATCAAATTTCAAAAAATGAATTAATTACATTTCTTTTATTAAAGAAAGAATTAATCTTAAGCAAAACTCACATAATTACATAAAAGTTTAGTGAGGTCAATATATATATCGATTATGAATCGAAAATGTATTTTTCCCTTTTTGACCTCTTTTTAGGTTTTTTAGAAAATGTATACTTACAATATGTATGTAAATTCGTAGTGCACTTTTGACCGGTCAGAGGAAATCAATGAAACAGGATAGAATATGAATACAAGCGACGATATCCACATTGCACTTTGTTCACAGATTCCAAATTGGCAAGCCACAGAACAAACTCAAATTTCCTCTGCGCCATCCACATCTCTACTGGCATGGGTTGATCCCCTGCTGGGCAAATTGTGGTGTTGCGTCGTCCCATATGTGCACACGCGCGTGCACGTGATTCAGCAGACACTGGGAGAGTTTCCTTTTATTTGGTGCATATTTCACATTTCTATCTCCGTTTGTTGCTTTCCTGTGATCGGTAAAAACTGCACCATGACTTTACAGACGTACTGTAATTCAGCACTGTTTACTACTTGGGAGTGGGATTTCGAAAAATCTTAAATACACTTTTTGGGCATTTACATATGAATAATTTTAAAGCGAAAAGCAACACTTCTTCCTGAAGTCATCCTCTTAGAGTTTGAATTTTGTAAAAATCCTGAAATAGGCGAATATGCATTTTAACGAGTGTCCTACTGACGTGGAATCACGACCATAGGCCATTGGGTTTGAAGTAGAGTATATTTGTATATTCAAAACCAAAGCCGCTTTTCGTGCTCAAAAATGTCACCTAAAAATTATCCCCTAAAATTATTGAAATATTGAGGTGATTTATTTACAATTCCTTATCAAGAAATTTTCTACAAAATCGCCGTGAAACCAGAAAAAAACATGTTATTAAAAAGTATGGAATTCCAGTGGAGGAAAATTCACTTCTGCAGATTTAAGGAATACAAAAGGCCGTTAATGTAATAAAATATTATAAATCTATAAAAATATAAAAAATAATAATATATATTACCTTTTTCTTTAAATCTAATCAAATGAAATTTCTTCCAGGACTTAATTTTTTCCATTCCTTCGTATATAATTTTAATTGATCCACTGTTAACATCTTCTAAAACTTTAGTTTTACATTTTTGAACATCTCTGTCAGGTAAAAACACTTTAAAATTTTCTTCTATTTCTAGTAACACTTGAGAACCAAATTTTGTGTCTATTATCTTCGCTATTCTTATTAAATATGGTTTATCGATTACAAGTTCAGATATTCTTGTATATTCTTTCTTTCCATTTAATACATTCATTGTCGAATCCATTTTTAGTCTTGAGATTTTAGTTTGTGTTTATAAGAAAGAAAATTGATTACATATTTATAAAATTAAAAAAATATGTATGAAAATAGAAAATATAAAAAACATAAAAATATAAAAAATAAAGCCTGGGGCTTTACTTTTATGTTTTAAATTTTTTATATTTTCATCTTTTAAATTCTAGCAAAAAAAACTTAATAAATTTTATTTGTTATAAATGGTACCTAAAATAAAAAGTGAGTCTAAACCAACACAACGAAATAGAAATATTTTTTCTCAAAATTATTTATGGAGGAGAAATATTTCTTCTCAAAATGCTTGGGATGAATTTAAATTTAAAAATTATATTTTTAAAAGAGGAAATAGAAAACCTCAAGAAACACAAGTGAAATGTGTTGGTTGTCAAAATTATTATAAATCATCTTGTGAAGAAAAAAATTTAGCAACTAAATAACATAAAGATAATAATAAAGTTATTTGTAAAACATGTAATGCTGAGAAAGAACAAAACTATATAAAAAGTATTGACACAAGTAGAATTGATAAAGGTCTTCTGCCATTAGTTAAAAAAAATTAACCAAAAATTAACCAGAAAAAAGCCAAAAACTATACGTGAAAAAATTATGGTAAAATAATCAATTTTTAGTAAAGAACATAATCAAATTTATAAGAAAAATCATGAAAGAAGTAAAAAAAAACATAAGGAAGCAATAACTGAAGTTATAGAATCTGATGATTATGAAATAAATGAAATAGAAGAAACGTTTGATGGAAGATAAAAGCTTACGACATAGATCCTATAGATGACGAAATAGATTAGTCAGAATTTCTTGATAATATAAAACAAATTGTAATAAATAAAATAAAGGAACAACTTCAGAAAAAAATAATTTAAAAGAAAACATTTACATTCCTCAGCAGAATGTAAAAGACGACCAGGTGAATATAAAGAAATATACGAAAGATATTTTATAACTAAAAATAAAACTATGTATATTAAAACAACTCATTTAGAAGATTCTTATGAAGGTGCTACTTCAAAAATATTAAGAGAAATGACGGAATACCAAGCAAAATGATCTAATTGGACATTTAATAAAAACTAAATTTAGATCTAAGAATAATTAAATGTAATCCTCTAAATGGTGGTTATGTTGATTTACCAGAAAAAAAATTAACGAATAAAGGCTGTTATTAATGTTTAAATTAATGATCAAAAATGTTTCTTGTGGTCTATTTTATCAGCAATTTATCATACAAAAAATCTTTCACAAAGAGAAAAAAAATATTTAGGATTCGAACATGAGTTTAATAATGCATTTAATGGCTTAGAATTTCCTGTGAAGTTAGATAAAATTCCTTTATTCGAAAGAAGAACTGGAATTTCAATTAATGTTTATGGGTATGAAGAAGCGAAAGTCAAAGATAAAATGAACAAATAGATGAAATGGGTTAAGGTGGAGAAGATATGTTACTTAATTACATGAATAATACTGAAGAAGAAACTAAAAATTAAAAGAAACTACTGTAATAATAAAAGAAAGAAAATCAAATACAATACAGAATATTTATTGTACCCACTAAGTATTACGAAAAATAAAACTAAATTTTTATGTATTAATAATGAATATAATTAGTATGGTTAGATAAAAAGTCTTTCTCGTTTTATTGGATCACAAATTTAATAATAATAATACAAGATACAAATTTGTTTGTGGTAGATGTTTACAACATTTTTATTCTGAAGATAAATTAAATTAATGTGAAGAAGACTGTAAAAATAATGGTGTTCGAGTAGAACTTCTAAATGAAGGCAGTATTAAATTACAATTTAAAAATTACAAGCATTCTTTAAAAGTGCCTTTTACTATTTATGCTGATTTTGAATGTTTATTAAATAAATGGATACTTGTAAACCAAATCCTGAAAATTTGTATACAAAAAATGATCAAAAACACGAAACAATAAGTTTTTCTTACTATATAAAATACGAAAATAACAATTTTAAACGTCCAGTATTTTATTAAGTAAAAAATGCATGAAGTGTTTTTTCTAAAAATGTTAATAGAGGAATCAAGTACAGTAAAATGCCGATTATCCGTGTTAATTAATGTCAGACAAATCAAAATCAAATTCACATTGTTCCATGTAATCAAGCAACGTGTCGACACACTGCAGCGCTGCGGTATGACTCACGTGTTCACTGGCGATGTCTTCACACTCGCTCTCCGGTGATTCGCTTTCACTGTCAGTCGCGGTAGTTGCTGCGTGTATTATTTCTTCGTCCGTCATTTGCTTGAAGCCAGGTTCACATGCATCAATATGAAGCCATTCATGTAGGTTTTCCTCGTCAACATTTTCAAATTCATTTAGACTAGAAATTAGTGTAAGCATTTTGGTGTTTCTTGGTTGATCATGCGGGAAACCTAGAAAGTTGGGTTCTTCTACCTCTGGAAGGATTTTTCACCACGAACGATTAAGTGTTTCTGGTTTCACATACGCCCATGCTTTCGAAATCCCGTGCAACGCATCTAGAATCGTGAGTTTCTTCCAAAATTTTGTTAATTCGTCTTCTTCATTTGCAAGAGTTTTCAAAAGGTCCTATCTGTACTGACGTTTCATCAACTCAATGACCCCTTGATCCATGGGCTGTATCAATGAAGTGACATTGTGTGGAAGAAATTTTACTGTCACTAGGCCGTCATCTGAAGTAAGAACGGTCTCGTTGGGATGTGTGGGAGCATTATCTAACAGCAAAACTGCTTTCTGCGGTAAGCCTTTATCTTTCAGGAAAGACTGAACACTGGGAACAAATTTTTCTTCAAACCACCTTTGAAAAATATCTCTCGTCATCCATGCTCCCTTTTGGTTGTAATAATGTACTGGAAGATTCGCAATATCAATGCCCTTGAACGATCTCGGTGTTTTTGCTTTACCTATCACTAAAAGTTTGAGTTTGTGATTACCAGATGCATTTCCACAGGACATTGCAGTGAGTCGTTCTTTAGATGATTTGCGTCCAGGAGCATGTTTCTCTTTTTCAAAAGCTAAAGTTCTTGACGGTAAACATTTCCAGTACAACCCAGTCTCGCCTGCGTTGTAAATTTGGTCAGGAGTTAAGCCTTCTTCTTCAACAAATTTTTGAAATTCGGCACGAAATGTGTCGGCCGCTGGTGCATCAACACTAAGCCGTTCCCCCTGTATGGTGATGTCACAAATACCGTATCTTTGTTTAATTCGTTTTAGCCAACCTGTAGATGCATTAAACTCACCTTCCAATCCTAAGGCTTCATGAAAGAATTTAGCCTTCTCCGCACACAAAGGTCCCGACACAGGTATTCCTTCTGCTCTCTTCTGGTTAAACCAACGCAGCATAGCAACGTCTAACTCTTCATACAATGATTTTTTCATGCTTTTACGTTTTGAAGGCCCCGCCACACTGTCACAATTTTTGGCAAATTCCATTAACATGTTTTTGCTTTTTCTTATGTCTCTGACTGTCTGTACACCTATGCCATAATCAGCTGATACAGTACTCACTAATTCACCTTTTTCTAATCTTTCAATCAAATCTAACTTTTGTTTAACTGTCAAAACCATTCTCTTCCGTTCAAGCGACATTTTGCGGTATTTTACAGGTTACCACATTAAACACGTATTACGTTCACGCATGGAACACTGCTGCGCCTTGCTGCGCATGCGTATCGATCGGCTGGCCTGAGTGCCGCCCGCCCCACCTGCTGTCTGTCTGGCCCTGCCCGCCCGCCTGCCCGGCACCTCACCCCTCCCCGGCCTTCACCGACCAAACTGCAGTCTAGCTATTGTTGCGCTCATCATGCGCAGTTATGTATTTTGCCGTAGTTATAACAAACACGTTACGTGTTTGATATTACAATTATGAAGCAGATACATTTGCAGATTCACATACAGTGAACATAGCAATAAATGTAAAAAAAACATTCGGTCATCAAAACATTTGACCCAATTTAAAAACCAATAATGCCATACGGCGCACTGATAATCCGCCGAACGGTTAATCCACACCCGGATAATCAACTTTTTACTGTAATATTAAAGAAATATATCATCATGAAACATAAATTGTCACCGCTCAGTTAGGTTGGAGAGGAAGTTGGCTGATTATTAAAAATTGTGGAAGGTGTAAGATGAAGCGGAGATGGTGCTGGATTGCGAAATGGGCGCCACCTAGCAGTTTGCCCGGCTAGGACAGTGTGTTGACGATTCAGGGCGTGGTTTGTTCGGCTGGCGGTCCTCTCCTTCCTGCAGTGGTGGATGATGCTGTGGTTGATGGCTACAACGTGGAAGCACTCAGAGAAAACTAGCTAACTCACCACGTGGGTTCTTCGGGTCACCCACACAACCCCTTGCCCTAGGCCTCGAATGATAGTCAGCTCTGACACGTTACTAAATAATTAACAACATACTTACTTGGTTAGCGGTGTTTTATTAGCAAACACACAGGTAGCACGCTACAGTGGTCGCCACGTGGTCACGCACACAATGAAAAATACACTGGCTCTCTCTCGGTTAAACGGCTTTTAAGTCGGCGCGCAGGCCGGTTCAATTAAATTAGCACACACTAAAAATGAGTCTCTGCAGTAGAGTCCTGTTACACTATGTCGGAGGCGGCCGACTGCCGTAAATGTAGATTCCTTGGCCCGGACGCGCAGGCGGATAAATTAAGTTGAAGAGCATAGGCGTTAAGCGCACGAGCTAGAAACACAAGGTAAATGAAGAGGGCGGAAAAGATGATTAGAAATATAAATTACTATTGCAGCTACTATCAGTGAAAACAAAGTTGAGAGCCCTCTCCGGGATGCACGTCCTACCTCGTGGCCGACTTACAATGAACTGGGCAGCAAAGATGGCGTCGAGCGTGCTCCTAGCCGGCAAGTACGTTAAAGTACCGTTACAATAGTGATAATGAAATTTAGGTGAATACAAGTACAAGTCAAGTGGCGGTGAGACATATGAAAAATAATAAGAATTACTGGTGATGACAGATTACTTATTTAACATTCCTTTAAAATTAACATACAGCAAAACACTGACCCTGAAATGTGTGACCACGTGGCTGAATAAAACTAAACGAGACATAATATTAAAATGGCTGGTGCTGAAGGCAGGTTGATTGCTGGCCGTAGCTCAGTCCTCAGTTTGTTTCTTTTAGTTTCTGATTACGTTAAGTACTTATGATAGGCGGTGAAGTTGGTGGTGGTGGGGTGTTGTGACGTCACGTGGAGGCGGCAATTCAAACACACACACGTGTTGCTGGCACACGACCCTGCACTAACCGGTACTGTTGGAGTTTTGGTAAAGGAGGGGGGGGGGGTCCGGAGCACACCGAGGAAACCCTGTCACATGGTCAGGACGGGCTTAACTTCTCAGGCCTAGGGCTTGGGACGACGTCAAATGCCCCCCCCCCTGAGAAGCCCGTCCTTGACCTGACTGTGGTGTGGTTGCTGGCATACCTGGTTCTACGGTGAGTGCTGTGGCTGCTGCTCCGGACTGCTCCCTGCTGCTCGGCTGGTGTGTGACGGTGGCTGAACTGGGGGTAGTCACGTCTCTGCGGCTGTGGTAGTCTACGTCGGTTGCGGCGGCTCCTCTGCTGGTGTTGGCGGTGAAGGATGGATGCGATGCTGGGTGAAGTGTCGAACTGGTCAATCTGTGTTGTGCTGGAAACGGCATACAGTCTTCTGGGAGTGGTTGCCCCGCAGTGGTGAAGCGCGAGTGGGTGGCAGGAGCACTGCCGATTATCAGCAATGGAGCGGAGCGGATCGCGCGTCGCGTTGCTGGGTGTGTCTGCACCATGACGCGTTGAGTGATGAGTGGGTGGCAGGTGCACTACCGATTATCAGCAACGGAGCGGAGCGGATCGCGCGTCGCGTTGCTGGGAGTGTCTACACCATGATGAGTTGAGTGATGAGTGGGTGGCAAGAGCACTACCGATTAGCAGAAACTCATATGGCGTCAAAGCGTAGCACAAAACAGACGTTACGACGGTGTTGGCAGGTGTGATGAGGTTGCTTTTCAGCGGCGTGGCACGTAGCTTCTCAGAGTATAGTGCGTGTATGCACTGCGAGTGTGGCGATGCGTCTTGAGCACTACCGGCTGTGAGACAGCTGTCGAAGACAGAAGCGTAGCCCAAGCCAGCAGACGACGAGAGCGGTGAGCCATGAGAGGGCATGACTACGACTGAATAAAGTTAAAAATTGAAGTGATGATGTGGTGACATTTGGTGGTTAGTGACGTTTTGGTGAAGTTTGTAGCACTGGCACATAATCGACGCACGGCGAGTTGTGTACCCATTGCGTGGCACTATCGATTACGATAGAGAAAGTTAGCGTAATGTAAACAACATGAACAGACATATGCCTCAATTAAAAGTTAACATGGATAAATGAGCTATGAAAACGAGAGAATGCATATGATAAACACAGGCACGAAGTGTCCAGTTGCATCGCTGTAGGCACACTTGAAAACGTTAGCACTCGTAATATTATGGTGACTATAAATAACATTGATTGGTGTCTGTTGCATCGCCGTGGATGCGTGAAAACACAGTTTACAGGTGAGGTGGTGAAAGTAACAATGTTTATGAGCGTAGCACTGACTTACTTGAATGATGAGATGTGGGTGCGCGCTGTTTGGTACCTCGTGGCTTTGTTGACGTCCGTAGCGGTGACGCTGCGCAGTGTTGGAGAGGGGTGTGGTGGCGAGAGGTCTCCGCAACAGCTGCGAGGGAAGGGAGTGTGTACTCTCCCCATCTCCGTCTGCCAAGCACATGGCGGTCAGCCGACTGGACGGTGCCCACAAAACACTGGCACAACGAGCGGCACTTATATGGCTCGTGGGAACCATGAGTGGCAAGCGTGCACTGGCAACACTGTGTGGGATCCACGTCGCCTATCAAGTCCGTGGCACTTGGTCACTGGCAACAATCACACAACATCGTCGGTTGTTACGTACTTCGTGTTAGCGCGCACGTGCGCGGCCAGCAGGTGGTGGCTGACGTCACAACGCGTTGTTGTTGACCGGCTGGCTGGTGCGTGGTCGGTCGATGCTGGCTGGGGGGGGTGGGGCGCGCTGACGTCACAGGTGCGGCCAGCAAGGAAAATGGCTGCCCGGAAGTCCCAACCACGTGGCGTAGCGTTGTGTCTCAGCGTGCTGTGGCCCTCGTTGTAGCAAGATTTTTGGGTTAAAATTCCGCTAAAGCGTTGGGCGCCATTTGTCACCGCTCAGTTAGGTTGGTGAGGAAGTTGGCTGATTATTAAAAACTGTGGAAGGTGTAAGATGAAGCGGAGATGGTGCTGGATTGCGAAATTGGTGCCACCTAGCAGTTTGCCCGGCTAGGACGGTGTGTTGACGATTCAGGGCGTGGTTTGTTCGGCTGGCGGTCCTCTCCTTCCTGCAGTGGTGGATGATGCTGTGGTTGATGGCTACAACGTGGAAGCACTCAGAGAAAACTAGCTAACTCACCTCGTGGGTTCTTCGGGTCACCCACACAACCCCTTGCCCTAGGACTAGAATGATAGTCAGCTCTGACACGTTACTAAATAATTATCAACAGACTTACTTGGTTAGCGGTGTTTTATTAGCAAACACACAGGTAGCACGCTACAGTGGTCGCCACGTGGTCACGCATACAATGAAAAATACACTGGCTCTCTCTCGGTTAAACGGCTTTTAAGTCGGCGCGCAGGCCGGTTCAATTAAATTAGCACACACTAAAAATGAGTCTCTGCAGTAGAGTCCTGTTACACTATGTCGGAGGCGGCCGACTGCCGTAAATGTAGATTCCTCGGCCTGGACGCGCAGGCGGAGAAATTAAGTTGAAGAGCATAGGCGTTCAGCGCACGAGCTAAAAACACAAGGTAAACAAAGAGGGCGGAAAAGATGATTAGAAACATAAATTACTATTGCAGCTACTATCAGTGAAAACAAAGTTAAGAGCCCTCTCCGGGATGCACATCCTACCTCGTGGCCGACTTACAATGAACTGGGCAGCAAAGATGGCGTCGAGCGTGCTTCTAGCCTGCAAGTACGTTAAAGTACCGTTACAATAGTGATAATGAAATTTAGGTGAATACAAGTACAAGTCAAGTGGCGGTGAGACATATAAAAAATAATAAGAATTACTGGTGATGACAGATTACTTATTTAACATTCCTTTAAAATTAACATACAGCAAAACACTGACCTTGAAATGTGTGACTATGTGGCTGAATAAAACTAAACAAGACTTAATATTAAAATGGCTCGTGCTGAAGGCAGGTTGATTGCTGGCGGTAGCTCAGTCCTCAGTTTGTTTATTTTAGTTTCTGATTACGTTAAGTTCTTTATGATAGGTGGTGAAGTTGGTGGTGGTGGGGTGTTGTGACGTCACGTGGAGGCGGCAATTCAAACACACACACGTGTTGCTGGCACACGACCACGCACTAACCGGCACTGTTGGAGTTTTGGTAAGGGGGGGGGGGGGTCCGGAGCACACCGAGGAAACCCTGTCACATGGTCAGGACGGGCTTAACTTCCCAGGCCTAGGGCTTGGGACGACGTCAAAATAAAATTTTTAAACCTCCAGTGTTTTATAAAGGATAAAATGCACCAAGTGTTTTTCAAAAAATGTTAATGGAGTAATCAAGAAATATAAAAAAAAATATGATCCTGAAATATAAATGATTTCATTAAGTATTGAAGAAAGAAATTAATTTTCAACAGCAACACGTTGCCATGTTTGTGAAAAACAGTTACTTACTATTAATGAGAATGAGGAACAAATAATTGATTCAGTAATGGATCATAATCATTTAACTGGACAATTTCGTGGCGCAGCACATAAAAGTTGTAATTTAAATTATCAAATTCCAAAATTTTTGACTACTTATATTAATAATTTATCTGTATATAAAGAAAAAAATTCAAAGAATTTAAAAACAATAAAAAAGGAACTTAAAAAAAAATAACCAGTGATTGTAGCAATTGATAATTTAGCAAAAAATAGAGACATTTAGAAATAAGAATAAGGTTTAAATCAAAGAACTTATTCCAGTTGCTGTTAATAATTTAGATTTTCCATCAACACCAGACAAAACATCTTTTGAAACGGAACTGTTTAAGGACCCGGTCTACTGCAATTTTCATCATCATTTTTTAATTTTTTATTTGTACAAGATATTTTTTTTCTTATTTAAGACACAAAATGTGACTTAATTTGGCTCTTGAGAAATTTTTTTTGACTCATAGTTTTCGCGTAATGGCTTTTTAAAGTCATATTTTTGCATGTTTCAGTTTTAACGACTACACTAAAACCAACTAATATATCAAACCCAAAAAAAAATAACAGTGGATAAAGACATTGCAGGCTACAATGACATGCTCATAAAATTAAAGAATGAAAATTATTTGAATTTTAAAAAATTGCTGAAACTGAAAATAAAAATTAAAAAAGTACAATTATTTTAAAAAAATACAAATAATGTTTATTCTTTAATTTTATGAACATGACATTGTAGCCTGCAATGTCTTTATCCAATGTGATTTTTTCGAGTTTGGTATATCAGTTGGTTTTAGTGTAGTCGTTAAAACGGAAACATGCAAAATATGACTTTAACAAGCCATTACGCGAAAAATATGAGAGATAAAAAAAATTCATAAGAGCCAAACTTAGTCACATTTTGTGTATAAAACAAGAAAAAAAATATCTGGTACATATTCAAAATAAAATAGTGATGATGAAAATTGCGGTAGACTGCGCCCTTAAAGATGAACACTCTGATGAAGCATTTAAGCATTTAGAAAATCATATAGTTTCATTACCTGACTATAGAACAACTTTTACTGGTGAAAAAGTAACTGAATTTTTTAACAATTTTGATGATTCGGTTTTTTTGTTTAAGACATGAAGGTAGTAAAATATATATTGGTGATAGTGAAGTAACATTTAACAATGATAAACTTATCATTATAGGTAAACTATGTATTGGAAGTGATGGTTTGTTGTTGGAAACGTTAACTTGTTAAGATGTTACAGAAACAGATTACACAGATGATGATTATGAAAAAAATATTGTCAAATTTTGAAAGATATGAATGCAATTTTTTCAAGGAATGATCCAAATTGTGGAACACCAAAATCAAGTAGGAGTTACAAATGGAAAAATATAGTTAAACCAATTTATGAATCAATTAAACAGAAACCAAAATCTTGAAAAGGTATTTAAAAATATAATAATCTTCCAAAAGAATATATTTGGATGGATGATATTAGAAAACTTATTGATATACATTTATTTATATATGGGGGTGGGGGAGAAAATGCAGGACATAATAGTTATTGTAATGAAAAGGCAGGAATAATGGATATGTTGAATAGTACATTTCGTGATTTTGTTTTAAATAATCCTAAAGGAATTCTATATCTAACAAGAATAGTAAACACAATTTCTCAATATTTTTGGGAATCAGATTACCACGGAAAAGTTTGTTAAATTATGTAATTAATTCTTTACCTATCAAATTGCATGCACTTGGATATTATTACCAAGGTCCTGGAACTAAATTAAAAGAAAGATTACAACAGGGGAGTAAACCAATAAAACCTTTATATGAAGCTGTAATGGAACATGATTAAACTTGTCATCATCATAAAAATTTAGATGAATGACATGTGGCTGATGAACTGGAAAAGAAAGCTTTTAAAAGATTTTTGCTCCAGATGTAGATCTTAGTGAAAGAATGTGGGCTGGTCTTACTGTTCCTGCTATGCATGTTAAACTAAAACATGGTTAGGGAATAAAAATAAAATATTAAATTTTTTTACTTATAATATTAATAATTTTTGTTTATAATATTTCTTAATTTTTTCTTCATAATTTTTTTATATAAATTAATGTTAAAAATGTTGCATTTCAACTGTCTGCTAATGAACTTAGAAATATAAATAATGATTCTTTTTTAACAAAATAACAACTTTATCGTAAAAATAAAAATATGATTGATGCTAAAGGATTGACTCTAACTTTACCTACATCATAACTGAAAAAAAAATATCGAAAGAAATGAAAACTTGTAATGGTTTAAGAGTTCATAAAGGTAGATTTTTACCATTAATTTTTGCTGCATTGGGTGCTCTCTGTGCATTAGCTGGTGGTGCATAATTCATTGCAACTCTGTAATTAATGCTAAAAAGATTGATCAAGGATTAGAAGAACGACAAAGACATAATTAGGAAATGGAAAATCTAGCGCCAGTTAAAGTAGACTTTGGACTGTGTTCAGGTAAATGTGTAAAAAAGTTTCAGAGAATAAGAAATAATTCCATTGAGTAATTTTGATTTTTGAAAAACGTGTTTAATAATTAAAAATTAATCATTTTGGAGGTGTTTTTATAATTGATGAATTACCAAAATCTCCACTTAATATATTGTGGAATAGTTAATTTGGATGTTTGCAAAAATTCTGGAATGCATTGGGTTTGTTATTGGAAAGAAAATAATTAATCTTATTCCTTTGATTCTTTTGGAAGCAATCCACCACTTAAATTAGTTGAATATCTTAATGGAAAAGTAATTTTTAGTGATGAAAGAATACAAGATTTTAATGATGTCATTTGCGGCCAATTTATGTGTGAGAGTACTACAACATTTTTAACAAAATTTTGAATTTTCAAATATAATTTCTTTACTAATAAATAACGGTTATCTTTGAAATGCGTTAACGGAATCACAAATTAATGATTAAAAAATATGGTTATTTTGTTAAAGATATGTGTTACGAATATAAACTCAAAATGTGAAAATTTTGATAAAGAATTGAACAAAAAATTTACCAAACTAAAATAACTATTGATGCAGAAATAACTAAAAAAATTACAAATTATGAATCAATCACTTCTATATAATTGTGATACACTAATCAATATGAAAATCACACAAGCTAAGGATAGTTTTACGAAAGAAATAACTGATAAATTACAAAGGAATATACTTGACATTATTCATTTAGTTGGAAAATAGAGTGTTAAGGCAAAAATAAACTTTATTTAAGTAATAATCAAACTGAATAAATTTTTATGGTGAGTTGGGAAATAAATGAAACAATAATACTAGAGGGTTATACAAGAATTACCCGATTTAACCATAATAATAAAATTTATTGACGTGTATAAGTCTTTTTGTGTATTGGCTGATGATAAATTATTTTTTCAAATTCCACAAAAATTCAACATACTAGATGGTATAATTTTATTCATTGATATGAATTTTAAGTATACATATTTTTAAATAAAAAATTTTGTATTACATAATGGATGTTAGTATTTGAAAATGCAATAACCAAATTTTGGGCTAAAGAAAAAATAAAATAATTAGAAACAAAATTTTTATAACATTCCGAAAATTGGTAATTCTATAACACTTTCTCAGTTCCATGATTTTGTAACAACTTTAACTAGAAATTAGCAATCGTTGGATAAAGTTTTTTGTTCCATACTTAGAACAAGATAACATAGATTTTGAAGGTAAAACTGTAAGAAATGTATCTAATCTAACTGCACTTAATGTTGCTGTTAATTTAGAATATTATTAAAATAACAGATTTAAGAATATGCCGTTGGTGGAAAAATACAGTGCAAAAGATAAAATAGTTTACTTGGGGAATAATCAGACTGAATATTATTTTATGATGGGTAGAACTGTAAGTGAAATAATAATCAAACTGTTCGACCATTTATCCTAAAACTGGACTTCTAAAATATGAAAAAACTGATTTCAATTTTCTGTTAAAGAAGATGTTAATTATTTTTAAAATTCCAAAAAATTTTATGTTGCAGATGGGACATTAATGTTAATTAATACTGTATTATTATGGTTTACAAATATATTTAGAATTTTAAATTATCTTTCATCTTATTGCATTGTTTACCTTCATTTAATTTACGAGTCATATCTATAATAATAAAACCATATTTTTAATCCCAACATTTTGAGCAAAAATCTCTAAATGTTTCTTAATTATATTTCACCACCAACAAAATCACTATGAATATAAGATTTGTATCATATTGTCTAAATACACAAAGGTAATTTGCGTTGTCCCTTATTAGTTGTTTCGGCACTTATTGAATATGTTTGAGCTAAATAAAATCAATAAATATTTTTACGTCTGCCTCGAGTAAAATAGTCTCTAATCATTTCTTGATTGTCTAAAGTAACACTGTAAAAAGTCACAACTGAATTTTCACTACACTTCCTAACATCAACCATTTCTTCATTTGAAGAGAAAAAGTAGGCTGTTGGTTCTTTAAATATTTTATTTACTGCAGCATTATCTTCTTTTAAAGCAATACATGTAGGTTGATTTAAACTTCTTGAACAAACATATAAAGTACCAAAATTTAACCATCCTAGTGAATAAATAAAGTTATCAATCATAAGCATTGTTTCACAATTGTTACTTGGACCAACAATCAAACATATAATATTATCTGGTAATAATTTCCCATTCTTTTTCGTTGAAATAATTTTGTTTGCAATTCTTATTTTTATATCTCAATCTGTTTTTAACCTTGGTATTCATATTATTTATAATACATTATTTTATAGTAAATGATTAATGTTTTTAAGTTAACAGGTAAGAAATCAATCTTAACTGAAATGTTTCATTATCCTTTAGAAACAGAAGAACATTCGGTTGGATTGATTCAGTTTTACACTACTTACTTGACACCTAATTTTGCACAGGAAAATAATAAGTTATAATTTATAAATGGGATGGAAAAAAATGATAGAATTTCCAATTGGACAATACAATGTGGAAGATCTTGAAAAAATTATAAAAACAATTCCTCCATTTAACAAGATTCCTGCTGGCAAAAAAATAAAAAATAACACTTTATCTATTGAATCAAAGAAAATTAGAAATAGAGGGAAAGTAAAATGTGTTTTTGACCTATTGTTCAATAAGGATGATTAAACTGGCAAAATTTTTGGTTTTACAAAAGTTTGAGGAAAAAATAAAGTTCTTTATGCTGATGAAATTCCTAAAATTAATCCATTCGAAGCAATAAATATTCATTCTAATTTAGCAGATGGAATGATTTTGAAACATGAAGAATATAAACATAGAGGAACTAGCATTATTGCTTCATTTAAACCAAATGTTTCATTTGGAGAAACAGTTTATTATGAACCCAGTTACTCATTATTTTTTCAAATAAGCACAGATAAACTGAAAAATATTGTTCTGGAAATTAGATATGAGCATAATAAATTAACTGATTTTGAGTCTTCTGAAATAACTGCAATACTAGAGATAAAACCATTATTACATTAAGTATTTTTTAAGTAAATAAATATGGTCGTTATTTCTGTAGGAAGTGCAATGAAGGATCTGATAAAAGAATCATTAAATTTAATGATATGAATTTGGAAATGTGTACATAAATTTTAACTAGATTGTGTTGTACTAAACAAAACAAAAAAATGAAGTTTTATTATTTTTTTATTTATTAAATAGTACAAGTATTGAAAATAGTAGATAAACATTATGTTGATTATAAATTTCATTTTGCTAACTGTTTTGCTCGAGAAGAAAACAATTATTTTAATACATCTATAGCCATTGATAAAAACAATATGAAGTTAAAAATTTGGGAAGATGTACAGTTTTAATTATTTGACATGGATTTATCCCAAAGTTAGGTGATTTAAACCCATACGAAAATGATAATGAATTTGAAATATAATTTCATGATAGAAGCATTACGTGGACTTTCAAGTTTATTGGATCATAAAAATAATTTTTCCTTATAATTATTTCTGTCTAAATGAAAAAAAAAATGTTTTTCCATGCAGTATGACTAATGCTTTAATTGGAAATGGAAAAAAGTTGTGATCAACCATCTTTTATTAATAACATACTTGTTCCCTTAATGGAAAATGTTCATAACTATTTTTTCAAAATTACAATATTTACAATTAATAATTTTTGATCGGTATGAAAATGAAAAATATAATTTGAAAGAAGTTTGTAATGATTTTGAAAATGTAGAAAAATAATTTTAAAAACTAATACTTAACTAAAATAAGTTCATAAATATTTTTTGTAGTTTTCAATTTTTATTTTATTTACGGTTATTTGCATTCCTTGAATGTAACATTTAATTCAAACAACTGAATAAAGGATTATTTTTTAAATTTATTGAGAAGAATAAATGTCAATTAAATTTAGTTTCTTGGTTAAGAGATATTTGGGTTACATTGTTTGAAGGAAAAATGTTATAATTACAAATTCTATTTTATCTTTTTTATGTGATATTACAGGCTCTAATATATTAGCGCCCAAAATTATATAAAAAAATAAAAGAAATTTTGTTCAATTTCTTAAAACTAATGATAATCCTTTTATAGAATTAGAACATGATAATCCATTAGCTCTAGAATATGATTTCATTCAAAATGACATAAATATTTTAAAACCTAGTAATTTAAATAAAAATTTCATGAAATTTTTTATAGTTTAAATGTTTTATTTTATTTGTGGTTATTTACTTTCCTTAAATTTGAACATGTTTTATCTTGTTTTCCTGCTATTTTGTGAACATTACTCGGTAAAGAATTGTAAATAAAGCACCTAAATATTACAATAATTTTAGGGGATTATTTTTAGGTGATATTTTTGAGCACGAGGAAGGGGCATTGGTCTCGAACATACAAATATGCTCTACTGTTTGAGGTACAGCGACGATTCTTATGAAAACACATTGCACTTCTTTTTACCCCTAAAGGTTGTGAAGTGTTCCGACACTTCCCCATCCTGGTTAAATATTTATAAAGTATTTTTGTTTTCGTATTTAAATTTATATGTAAATCTTTCATGGCAGGCTATATGCCATTTTCAGGAGGAGTTTGTCAGGTGTTTGGTATGATACAACAGAATTCAATAACTTAGTAATTGGGGACATGTTAATTTAAATTCGTCTTTTAAAAATTATAATATAAAAATAGTCAGGAATTTTAGAGTTGTTTGTCTATTTTCCTGGCTTGTTTGGTTTCAAATAGACCACAGTAAAATTTTAATTATTTTTGTTGATATAACTTTTTCTTGTATGTTAACTAATTTTTGAGTTTGGGCAATTTTAGCATATTATTAAATTTTCCCTGGTGAAGTGAGTAACTTCTTGTGTTGCAAGCTTCTCCAGGCTGTAGGATTTCTGTTATTGCTTGCTTCGTGGAATTTTCTCCGTGACGTAGGTTGTTGACGCACGTAGGTCAACCATCACAGGGGGTTGCTTAGGGTATTGCGCCGCGAAAGTAGTTCCGCTGTTGCGCACCTTTTGTCCCCAATTATTATATCTTTGTGGATAAATCAGTTTATTTCGATGTAAAAACTATAAATTCAGATTTTGGAATCCTTTGTGATATGTTTTAAGTGTAATGTTGCTGTGTTTGGGAAAATTGGAGTCTGTTATATCACTCCGCCAATGTGCGCTATTTGTTACCATGTCCGTTGCTGTGGTCGAGTCGTCAAAATTGTTGGTGCCAGGCACTGGCCCGAGGCGATCGCGAGGAAGTAGTCAGTCAATCTCGGGCGGTGGCCCGTTGTAGTAGTAATTGTCGAGCAAGGGTCCGCAGTGGTTACAGTAAGTTTTTGCAATTTCATAATTACTTTGTTTTTGTTTGTTAAGTCAGTCGGACATGGTAATGCTGGACAGCTGACGGGTTTATTTGTGTTTGGTGAAGAACCGCCTTTTTGTAAGAAACTTAAAACGAATCCAAACATCTGTCAAAGTTATAGTGAAAATAAATCAACAGTTGGCTGAGTAAGCGAGTTTTCATTGGTGAATCACGATGGTTGCTTAACCCTGAAAATAACTTAAACTGAGCTATCCGGAGCACGCCAAGCCACATAACCTCATCGCCCACTACAGTGACATAAACACCACAACAGCAGATGCAGCCGCGTCACATCTTTAGCGCCAGCGAACAGGGACTTAACATCAACACCATCACCACCACAAACCAACAAGGTCGCGCCACATCTTTTGTGCACGAACAGGGACAACAGATACGCACCACAGAGACGCAGCTGCGTAACATCATTGTCGCCGCGAACAGGGACCGAAGGAAGTCTAGTACCTCCTCGGGGGCCCAGTACCCTTAGAACGAGTCACTTTGCAGGCGTAGCAAACATCGGCAGCACCAGACAACGACCAGCGGCAGTGGGGAAGGTACAGTTTCACCCTAAAAGCAATTGAACTCAGGTCAGTGTCGCCTAATGAACATAATGTTAGTGTGGAGGACACATTCAAGATTGGTTTTTTTTTTTTTTTGTTTTGTTTAATGAGACTATATATATATATATATATATGTATATATATATTTTTTTTTTTTTTTTTTTTTTGTTCTGATAAACAAAATGTAAGGTTATGTTTGGGGTAGGCCCAAGCTTACACATATTGGTACTAGAGTGAAATGAAGATCATGAATATTCAAGTTTTGGCAAGCTTAATCTGGGGCATGTTGGAGGCCCAAAATAAGACTGTAGTATCAGAATTGGGTAGGTTAGGTAACAAACTAAATAAAATTGAAAATAAAATAGAGGAAGTTAAGGAAGAGGTAAAGGATATCATAGTGGAACAGGTGGAGGTGAATCGAAAAATTTTAGAAGGTGAAACAGAAGTAATACAAGTAGGCCTAAGGGTAGAGAAGGTAAATAAGGTGCAGAAAGGTAACGTTGGAGTAAAGAAATCAATATTGAAATTAAAGGTTTAGTAAACAGTGAAGGTATTAATGGTGATGTTGCAGTAGAAAAGATTTCAGTAAAAGGTAAATATATTAGTGAGAATGTTGGTAAAGGATTCAAGGAGACTGAGAATGCAGCAAATTTGGCAAGTGGGACAGAAGTTTATGATGACGTGAGGCCTAATAAATGTAACAAAGTTAGTAGCAGTGGGTTGAGGCTGCAAAGAGCAGAGATGGACAGAGCCTTTCAATGGGCAGGGGCAGCATGTTAACATATTACGGTCAGTTGTATTATCCGCACAATAACAACATGTCTACACACATCTGAGGTTTGCCATCAACTAACTTTCTTTATTTACATAAGTGCTCTACTAGCGGCAGGACAGCCAACTAGAGAGATTGTTTACAAATCTCGTAACACCCCCTGTCAATTTCAAGTCTCTAGAATACCGTAAAATGGGGTGAATAGGGACGCTGGGGCGAATAGGGACAACATTTGAAACAGAATCCTAGCTTAGAACTTTATTGTAAATTAAATTATATTTCAGTACAATAACTCTTTGTTAAATCATTACCTGCCAACCTTTAGGAAAAACTCTGATTTAAAACTGCGTACTGGAACTTTTGATTTGAAATTTTGTCCCTATTCACCCCAGCGTCCCTATTCACCCCATTTTACGGTAGTTCAATTGTCACATACCATGATTACAATACACATTTCAGTTGGACATGATTTTAGAGGATTGTAATTGTATAAGACACTTAACATTCTCGCTAACTACCAACATAAGCCTACATCCCCACAAGTTTCCTTAAACGTATCATCTTAAGCCTAACATCCTATGGTACATTTCCAACTTAGAGGACCAACATCCTACCTTTCATTTCTACGCCTTAAACCTAACATCCTACTGTACATTTCCAACTTAGAAGACCCCAATGGTTTTGTGAAGATATCTGCCACATTTTTATTTGATTCCACATAGTCAACCTCTATCAGTCGCTTGTCGACAATGTCTTTCAAGAAGTGGAGTTTGATGTCCACATGTTTTGAACGTTTGGTGTTCTCATAGTTTCTCGTCATGTGGATAGCTCCCTGATTGTCCACCCTGAGATAACCCTTCACTTCTTTGGTTTCATCCATGAATTCCGAAAGAAGTCCTTTCAGATACATAAGCTCTGATGCAGCCAGGCTACTTGATGTGTACTCTGCTTCTGCAGAACTAAGTGCGACTATTTTCTGCTTCTTCGACGTCCAGGACACCAGGTTGCCAGAGTG
>PNEQ01072136.1:0-21389 GCA_003012365.1 Medauroidea extradentata
TGGTAGGTGACATGGAGGCGCAGTTCTGCGTTCCGCGAAAGGGTTCGCGCGGTTCCAACAGACTGTTAGCTGAAGTACACTGCGTGGCAGAGCGTGATCTCTCCCCTCGCCCATGGGGGCCGGGCGCCGGGATGGCCTAGGCTAAGAGGCACCGTCAACAAAGAAAGCCACACTTCGGTGTGAGTAAACATGGTATGTCGCAGACAACGAGTAGAAAATATAATGTCCATCTTATTCTTGTAGTTGAGACAGACACAATGTTCAAAATGTCTGCTCAGGGTGTTAATGAAAGTATGTTAGAAACTTTTCAAGATAATTCCTTGTAAAAAATTTGATAAAGTTGTGCTACATAAGTTTTTGGTTCAGTTTGTAAAAGAGTAAAGGATTAATATTATGACTGAAAACCAGCATCTGTTATGACAAGCAAAAGTAATAAAAATTTTTGGTGGTGCGGTTTACAGTAAGATATGCAATGTGTGAAAAAAATTGTCTCGATAAACCTAAAACCTTTAGTAGATACATTGAGTAAGGTAGATAACAGGGTTGGTCAAACCTCCAGTGTATTGTGTCTAGCCTACCAGTAAAGCTTCATTCACATTTCCTACTATCCATTACTTCATGGCGCCATTATTGCTGCGAAGCAAATGGAACAAACAAAAAGCACCACCAACAATTATCTGGGTCGCCATGAGATACATCATGAAAATGTTCTACGAAATATTCTTAAAGTCGTTTTAATAAAACAAGTGTTAGGGCAGTTTATTATTCGGAAAGAAAAGAAAGCACGCTAGTTAATTGGTTTATTGGGATAATTAATACGTTACCCCTCAAACGTTGAAAAAAAGGGGCCTGTTTTCCCTTGTGCTGTTTGAAATGCCTCTAAGTGTGGCAACACTGCCGTGAAGGAAAGCGGCAGCTGGCGCGAAGCTGAGTGGACTTAGGCCGCTCTCGTCCTGGGCCGCACCGCAGCTCACATGCGGCGAGATATTTTATAAAGGCGGCATTGTCTTTCTTTCAGCGCCGCCCGCGCGCAAATTGAGATGGATCGGAAGACAGGAGACTGCACGTATGCTCCGCGCAGTCCCGCGCCAAAAATAAATAGGGGGAGGTGGGTGGGGGCTTTTGCCAATTCTGTCGGTCCGTCTTCCATTGCCTCACCTCGTGCGATCACATTTCTTGACTCTGTCCCCGTCACGAGAGTCGACCAAGTCTGTCTACACTAGAGCCTTCAGTTTGTCGCGGAATATTTTGTTTCAGAGCCTTAAGGGCGCCGCCTATCCATGCGTGAGAGGCTCAAAAGCGACGGAGCAGTAAGGTCGACCTTGAAGCGTGCATCTAATGCCGCGTCGCCTCAACAAGCCAAGCGCTGAACTAGCGTGCAAGCTTCCCGCCGAGCGGTGACCATATAATTTTATTGGTGGAAAGAGGTGGCAATCTGAGTTTCATATACATCCGGTTAGTACATGTTGAAGTACGGGAGTCTGAAAAGGCAGTTTTTAGCCATGTTGGAGGGCTTATAATCAATGTTTTAATGAGCGTGGCGTCTTAACAATGAGGTTCAGAACTTGTTTGAAGTTTGTTTCCTTTTCCTTCGTTGGCACAATGGCCACATGTGGAATATTTTCGTAGAAGAAAACCTGTTTACGAACATACTGCGACGCATTTGAAGCGTGGGATAGGCGGTCACATTGGTAGCCCCGGTTCATGGTTGCTAGCCTAAACAGTAATACAGACGTGAAATGACATGGCGGATCATTCGATACGGGCGAACTTGGCCGCTTATTGGTTGACCGAGGTTATTGATACCAGTCCCGTGTATGTTTGTCTCCTGCATGTTGAGTTCGCTGCCCTACCGAGTATTTCACTTCTGTATTCCTAAATATTCTATGCTAGCAGCGTGACATTGTTCCGACGTTTCTGTCATGTGACTTCACCATTAAATATAATGCTATTGTGACAAAATACGTCTGTGATTTTCTATTGGAACCACAAGATATAACATCCAATCTCTGACGATGAAGGTACTGAAACCAAATGGTACGAGAACCTTCTCGCGACACGCTTGTGTATCTAGTCACCAGGCAGACATTTTGTTATTCCTAAGGCCTCTATTAGCGCAGTAATGCCAACCTCCGTAGACTAGTTGAATGCGCACCTGCTTACTGTAAGACAGTCACTGAATTCGATTCTTTCTCAGGTCCGGCAGGGACAATAATTTGTGTTTGTCTGAAGTGATTGCAATTAATTTGTGCATTGCAGTTGTCTCCTACAAAATACAAAATACTCGGAGTTACTAAAAAATGTGTCAACTTACAAGAAATGCAAGGGGGGGGGGGGGGTGCAGTGGCTAGACGGAAGCCTTGTCCATTGTTCGAAACAATGAAAAAAGCGGCTAGAGCGGTCGCCTCCCACCTTATCTATCAGGCTGGTTCTCCAGCGAGGTCCTCACGTTTGGGAACATGGCGGACGTTGCGGTTAGCTGACGTGTTTTCCGTGGCGGCTAAGTGATACCAACCCCCGTGGAGTTTTTGGCTGCATATGGTTACGGTTCGTAACGTTCTGTGTTTAATTCCCTGGTCCGGCTGGTAATAAAACGTTTTGTTTAACTGTGCTAGCCACTGTAATTCGTCTTATCGCATTCGTTATAATCCAACTCTTTGTCACAAAAATTATCAATGCCATAAAGAGCGGAGTGGTTCGCACTGTGACGAATTTGTGGAGCCTTTCCATTGGGCCAAATATTTCGAGAAGGAAAAGGGGACAAGTGTTCGATCTCGCTGCCGGATGTGGGAATCGTGCTGGACGATGTCGCTGTTCGGTGGGTTTTGTCGGGAATGTCTCCTCTCACACGCCCATCTCACTCCAACGTCTTTACATTCCTCATCTCATGTCGTCCCCTAGCACAAGTAGATGTCTATGGGCTGGTCCTCGAGCTTATGATAGTTGTTTATAGCTAATCAGCTAATCGTCCTATCCACTTTCATAAAATTAATCGTCAGCTATAAAAATGTTGAAGTTATCCTGACATGTAAATTTTCTTACAATCTACGGGAAGAAGGAGGTGAAATTGGTGAAATTATCTCGGGTCTGAACCACAGTATGGAAAATAATATTTACAGTTAACACTCGTAGTCGTGCTAGGAAAACTTACGGCATCGCATAAAGCAATTTAAGAGAGCAATATTATCATGAAAGATAAAATGTCGGCTGTAGGAAAGAAGTTGCTCAACGCAAGACAGTTTGGAGTCGAGTGAGAACGCAAAGAGGTGGAATGACTTCCAAAGATGGAGAAATAGAAATGCGACGCAATATGTGTTCACATTAATACGTAAGCATAATTTCTTTATTTACACGTTACACTACCTGATTTATAGAAGTTATAAGTATGAGTAGCGACACGCAAATTTAACATTATTTGGCAGGAGGCAGAAGTCATTAACTTAAGACGCATGCAAAATTTGCGTTACTTTGGGAAGCCACTAGAGTCATTGACCTGTACAGCCTTGAAAACAACCTGTGGTGTCTTTGTTGCAGGCCCTTGTTTGAGGTTAACTACGTATTAAACTGCTTTACGTGCGACTAGTCCCTCTACCCCTACCGTAAGCCGGGGTTACTTAGACCTTGCGGGGTAACTGTGCCCACTCTAAATTTTGGTTATTATATTGTTTAGTGACGAAAGTTTGAAACTTTGGATATAAGGATAAAATATTTATTAAAAATACTCGACTCACATTATCTGTTTATTTGTCAAACCCCCCTCCCCCCAATTTCAACTACTGGCCAAAGTGATCCCTGTTGCAAGCCACAACGTTGTATACCAGTTGAAGACGTTAACAACAGCTTGTAGTATATTCTGCAGTCAGAAAACAACGCGATATGTGCAGGCCTCTACTCATACACCCACACGAACACTCAGTGGCGTTACTAGCTCCGGGCCATCATATCTCTGTTTACCCACATTACAGGTTAGTGAGCATTCTAATACTTGGCCTTATATCATTGGTTAGAGACGACCTTCCGGCGCTCCCCACACTCTAATTAATATTTTGTAATTATGCTACACTTGCATAGGAGCGCTAAGAAAAAAGTAGGAATTGTAGAATTGATTCCCAGACATACATGGTAGCACTCAACTTTTTTTTTTTTAACTGTCAAATGTATACTGAAGTTACCAGACTTGTATTGTAACAACTGTAAAAGTTTGTATATTTACAAGGCGGAAGTATGGTAACTGTCCCATACTGCGTTTACGTTAATTACTTCCTAATAATTGTAAGAAGTTTTTTACAGTGACTGTCCTTACAACTGGTGGAAGTTCATCTTGTCACTAGTTTATCCCGATGTGAAACCTTTATTTCCTGGGTTGTATGTACACATACACACTCGCCCTTTGACTCTCATATGTAAGACGAAGACCGCAATGCACTACGAAAAAAGTAAACAGTTTTCATTGTATACTTCACATTATAATGCTTAATTGTGCACTTTTTCACAAATAAACTTTAAGCCCAGTAACTCTTATCGGTGCTCTGTTCCTCATGACAAGTGAGCTGTTCGAGGTAAATTATGATCGAACATTGGTACCTTCAAGTTTCCTACTTACCTACGCTAGAAACGAATAATAGCGAGTTTCAACGATTCATTTTTATAAGAAACATCCAAGCGCGCATTACGTTTGAACACCAACGAATAGGACACATATTTTAAACAATGTTTCTAGTGTCGCTTGTTGGAAACACGACTTTAGGACTATCTAAAACACTCTGGGTATTTTAAGACTGCCGTATCTAGGAAAACTTAAAAAAGATAACGTTGAATTATTTAATGTAATACTGTGGACATACGCCGTTGTAGTACTATGGTTCACTCTTAGATTACTGAGACGCCATAGTACTAGAGTGCATATGTCTACAATATTTTACTTAATTATCTAACCCAATTACAAGCATTTTGTAACGTCGAATTTGATCAAGTGACAATAAAGTAGTCCCATCATTGATAAGCAAAATATATATATTAATAATAATGTACGTAGCATTCAGTCATTTACATACAGCGGATTAGAGAAACATAACATCAGAAATAAAGGTTGTAATGTGAACCATAAGTTTCATAAATAAAATGACATTATCGGGGCTTACATGAAAATAATTACTAGTAGAGCTCTGCACGCCAGTAGCGTGTATTGTGTGTAGAGGTGATACTTAAGGCTGTTCAAGTGTGATAAAGTCATTACTATTGTATATTTTTATGAAATATCGCTAGTTTTGTAGACGATACGTGTGAGCGTAGTTTCCTCTTACAAAACAATTTTCGCTCGCATAGTTTTCGCATAACGGTGCGTCGAATTAAAAATTTGCATGTTCTGCTGCCATGCAAATGTGAAAACCAGTTGACGTATGTAAGTGAAATAACATGCCTTGGGCTACGTAATAAAACATTAAGAAACATCCCACGAAATAGTTTTATATTTTTAAAAAAAATTTGAATTTTGTAATTTTTTTCTATAATTTTGTGATTTTTTAAAAAAATTCAAAATATGGCATTGTGGGTTTTTAAATTATTTATTGCGTAGCTAATGGGATGTGAATTCTCAGGGAATTATTTCGTTTAAGTAGATTGATTGGTTTTCCCTATTTGCATGACAGCGTATCAAGCAAATTTTGACTTTGACGCTCCGTTATGAGAAAACTATGAGAGCTAAAATTATTTTGTAAGCGGAAAGTACACTCACAAGTATCATCTACAAAACTAACGATCTTGAAGCGCACATCAAATGCCGGGTCGCCTCAACGAGCCAAGCTCTGAACTAGCGTTCAGGGTTCTCGCTGAACGGGTTTTACTGTGGGACATTGAGGGGAGACCATATAATTTTATTGGTGGAAAGTTTGCAACTAAGTTCAGCGCAGGTTGCAATCTGAGTTCCACATACATCCTGTTAGTACATTTTGAAGTATTGCAGCCTGAAAAGGCCGTTTTTAGCCATGTTGGAGGGATTAGAAACAGTGTTTTTAATGAGCGTGGCGTCGTAATAATGAGGTTCTGACCTTGTCTGAAGTTTCTTTTCTTTTCGTACATTGGCACAATGGGCACACGTTGAATATTTTTGTAGAAAAAAAAACGTTTATGAACACGCTGTAACGCATTTGAAGCGTGGGGTAGGCGGCCGCCTTAATTGCATATGCCGGCCGGCGGCACCCCAGCGTTCCACTGGTTTGTGCCTCACATACAAAGGCAGTGCATTGAAATATGATAACATTGAAATGTCCAGTGAATAGTTGTAGACACATATTAGTGTGCTGAGTGCACGGAGCGACCACGCAGGGATAATAGCGGTGCAAAGTGCGGTTTGCTCGCTAAACAGACGGGACTGGTGTAATCGTCGCAGCAGTGTTGGGAAGTACGAGGCTAGCAAGTTCCCAACACCCCCTCCTCCACCCGCCCCCGTGGGCTCGGTCCGATTGTCCGCGGTCTCCACGACTGAGAAGGGGGGAGGAGGAGGCAACTGTTATTTGTATTACCTTTTGGTGGTCGTCTGGCGTCGTCAGCCCAGATAACCAGCCAACCAGAGTCGACGTTCCCTCGCGACAATGACCCAGTTCCCATGGTCGACGTCTTCCCTGGTGGAAGGTCGCCGGCTCCAGCCCCGTCACGGGTCATCCTCACTCCTCGCTCTCTCAGATAATCTGCCTGAGATATCCTCCTGTCCTCGTCTCTGGCCAGTCTTCCTCTTGTGTACAGACACTTGGTCTAACGTAGAAGATCTGGCTGCGAACAACTACTGCATCTCAACACGTCCACCATCTTCCTCTGGATCCACTTATGTCCTCACCCTTCCACTCTTAGGGCGTTTACGTAGCAAAAATACGTAGTTTCATATTTGTACGAGATAGTGTTCGTTATATAGACGTTACTCGTGACTACGTTTTTCACTTGTAAACATTTTTCAGCTCACATAGTCTTCCCATTGCTGCATGACAAAGTCAAAATTTGCGAGTTACGGAAACATAGGAATAACAGTACCCAAGTGACATACTCGAATGAAATAATGCACACTGAAATGAGATATTAGGGGTCGTATGGCAAAATATTTAAAAGCACACAATGAAATATTTTTGAACCTTTTGAAATACAGTAATCTGAAAATTATAACAATTAACTTTATTCATGGCAAATTTTAAAAAATTCAAAATTACTTTGTCCTGTACTTTTGAATATTAATTGATTAAATATTAACTTATTAAATAAAATTGTACGTATTTTTTAGTTTTTACATTTTATTTTTATTTTCTTTCGGCACAGAAAAATATTACTGCCCAGCTCCCAAAACTGCAGTTTAAAAATGTGCACCCACAAATAAATGATGTAAACCTTCTTACCTTCTTGTATAACAACGTGTGTTTGTGTGTGTGTGTGTCTATATATATATATATATATATATATATATATATATATATATATATATATATCAAGGAACTATATGGTTACATTGAGTTCGTTCTCTCTCAATCGGGAGGGTTTAGTCTTGTTAAACATACTTAAGTTAAAACAGGAAACCCATGTTTGGTTTGTAGCATAGGTTTTTCACATAACAAATATTCTGTTGGCTCAAATATATTTCTTTCACCATACAGTACATAAAGCCACTGATTTTGTGGCGAAAATAATTTTGCTACACGTTGTTCCAGTGTCACAACTGTAGATCAGCTTCGTGTTTGACAGCGTGTCTTTATGCACAAAGTGTCACTCATTTGTCTGTACCAACTAGAATATGGCTACTGCGACACCACACGTTTGCGATTTGAGGTCAGAACTTCTCTGTAAGTTAAAAACTTTCAAATACTGATCTTGAAGCAGAACTCCAGATGTGCGCATAAGACGTTGAAACAAGTTGGTGCAGATTATTTTTAAACAAACTTCACTGGCTCTAGCTATATAGAAACGCATTTGAATAGCTTTGTTTTGAAAGTGCAATAGTCACAAAAAATCTAAATTGAGGATATCGGTGACTGATGCCCTTTCAAAACACATCCTACATTTTTCGAGCTTGTAACTAGAAGTACAGGCGCTGAGCTATGTGCTCCATGCACAAATCGTTGGACCTACATCTGGTGACCAGGGAAAAAATTAAAGTGTGAATCGCTGAAAAAAGTGACCGGCGCCTTTTGATAACAAAGCGATCCATGTAGTAAGCCTTTTTGTCTGTGAACTCGACTCCGATAGGCTTCTGCCGGGCACGTTAATGAAGCTCTACAATTGATGGTGAAACGAGTGATTGCACAGTGCGGTGAAAACGGAAGTATCCCGAAGAAACCCGCCGGCAAATTGCAACGTCCGCCACGTTTTCAACACGGGGAAAATTGTAATTGATCCCACCGGGAATGAAAGTAGGATCGTCTTGGTGGGAGACGAGTGGTTTTCGTGGGAGTAGCTGAGAGTATAATAGAGCAGAAGAAGGGGGGAGGGACGAGGACCTTGGACGTAAGCAGCGAGGACTGTGGATCTGCACGCACGGCTGGTCGTCCTGGTTGAACGTCCCATCAACAAGGCTGCTGCCTCACTTCTTTATTTGCGCCATTGTCAACCACCGCCATTGAGATTAATGGCGTTCCTGTCAGCCGGCTCATTTCTCTTCCGTCTACCACCTCCACCACCCCTCTCTTCTCTGACCATCTTCTTGCTGCACTGTAACGTGTAGTGAGGCCGCTCCTGCCACTGCAACACTCGTCGGCAAACACTTGATGCATTCGCGCCTTTTTGCCTCTTGTGACACTACTTGGGGGACTCTGAGCCAATAACTTAACAACATAATGCAGGGCCAATCATGAGGTATCACTATGTCAGCGATCAACCAGCCAATGAGAGGAGTGGGTACTTGTCGCATGGGCGATGTTGTAGCGTGTCGCGCGAATACTTTTTTACGCGAAACATCTTAAATTATTCCTACTGCGGTTAGCTACGAAAATAATACACATTTGAAGCTACTTTTCTCACTTTTAAAAATAATGCAGCACGGTTCTTAGAAACCCGAGTTTGAGGCATTCCAAAATTGTTAAAAACGGCTTTTTTAAAGCAGTTATAACACCGGAAATACGACCTTAATTCGTAAAGTGCAACACGTGATGCGTACATTGGTCTTTACTTCAAACTTTATGAACAAAAATAAAATTTCAGGCTCACCGCTTTAAGTCCTATAGGAAATATAGTTGTAGGAAAACCTTGCACGCCAGTTTAACGCTGCGAATAGAGGCGACATGCATATTGTCGAGCATGGTATTCTGGCTCTAATTGCTCCGCTGTTTCCACGCGTCGAACGTGGAAACTTGAAACCAGTACACGCTTCTCTTGAGTAAACACGTATACTTGGGGGCTAGCCTACTGGACTGTGCTGATTGGACCCAGTCTGCTTCTAATGTAAACTGGCTGGTCCTCATACAGCGTTAACTGGATGTATATTTAATTGTTGTACCAACATGTAAGTACATATAGCCTTACATGACGTTATTATTTGTCGACACGCTAGAATTCATTTGCCTATACTAACCCAAACGCATTCCGTGACGTTATTTTCTCCGGACTTTGGTATCTCTGTGTACTCGCATTACATGATGGTGGGTATTTCATAGTTGTCTTATATGATTGGTTGAAAATGTCCTAGAGGTGCACATTACTGTCTGATAAAACGTGGAATTTGAAGGCTCTTCGCTATAAAACACGAATTCTTGCCAATTATTTACAGCGTCACTTTGGAAAGCAAGTCATAATAGCTACATATGCAGGACTATGTAAGTTTAAATATCTCACTTAATATTGATTTTAACAATGAAACAGTAAGATTCCTTCCGTATACATTTTAAAACATAACCTTGTTTTTAGTTAAATATTTACAATAATTTTATATTTTAAAGTTATAAATTTCTATAAGTCATATGCATGACGTTACAGACTGTATTTGCCATGCCCTTAGAAATATGAAATGACTATACACAATGTAAAAGACGGTGTGTGTATTAATTCGAACACAAATGACACGCAGTCTCCTTATAAAATAACGCTAAACAACAAATAAAGTTTAAGTTCTCCTTTTCCATGATTTTCCCTATAACTTTTAACTGAAACATTTTACGCTAAACATTTCCTGTCTCATTTTTCTTATCCATCATTCGTGCCGAGTGACTTGGCGCAACGATAACACGTTGATCTCGTGTAGGGGAGGACCCGGGTTCAATCCTCTGCTCAGGACATTCTGATATCGGTTTTCCATGGTTTCCCGAGATCGCTCCAAGCGAATGCTGGGATAGTTCCCTGACTTAGGACATAACCGACTCCTCTCCCAGCTCCTGTCATTGCCCCAAGTTCTGTGACAACCGTCTCTATTGACTAGGGCCCGGTAGTTTTCACAAAAAGATTTTTTGCAGCACTTTGTTTCAGTGCCTTACGTGCGCACCTGCAGCTCTGCTTTGTGGTCAGTGATTGGATGCCGTAACACCCAGCGTGTGGAGGTTAAACCCGCAAATCACAGACGTGATGTGTGGCAGTTATCCATGTACTGATTGGCACAGTCAAATGAATAACGACTCTGCACAAAAACACTCTGTCAATAGCCATGAAGTTGAACGGCAGGTGTGCACGTAAGACACTGAAACAAAGTGGGGCAAAAATCTGTTCGCGAAAACTACCGGGCCCTACTAATGATCTCTCTGACGATGAGACGTAAAGTTCACTTAATCTAACTTAACCTAAAAAAATCCATCATTCCTCGAAGGTTGACTAATCATTACGAAAACAGCCTGTATACTCTCTGTGAACCATCAGCGCTGTAGACCCCTGGCCGCCACAAGGACTTGACGAGTTAGCGAGCATGATCTCCTAAAATCTCTTCACTGGCCAACGAGCAGACAATTGCATCGGGCTGGCTGAGTTTGGTCAGTTTGTTACTTTTGATTCCTAGATATATTGCAACGGACGACTAACTTGTTATGGATTAATTGTCGTTGGAAAAAAACTAAGACAGCCAAACGTTGGCTCCTGCCATGTTTATAAATACCAGGCAACAAATTGTCAACTGTTTCCTAGGCTCCGCGTCTGTGGAGACACGCAATGAGAAATTTCACTTTCTTGAAATCTCTACCTGCTTTTTAAAGTCTTTATGGCTGAACAGGTGAGAATGAAGCATTGACTGTGCAATTAAAGCATAGCTACGTCACACTGTACGCGACTGAGGTCGGAGAAAGTCTGCAGATTTCTTCGTTAACAAAGTTTCACAGACTCTACAAGTGGTTTTCTCCGGTATACAGAGAGATGAGAGTGTTTCAAATCGCTTAGTTTTACTGCGTTTCACTTGTTCCTCGATCAATTAATGTGACGGAATATTTTACAATCACGCTAATTTCACGGCTTAAAACTGATGGTTAAAATGTAAGCAGAATTAACCTTCTTTTTAACTTTATGTACGCTATTGATAAAATAAATAATAGTATTACGTCGTTTTGATATTTAACAGTCAGGTAACATAAGAGTTAGCTTATTAAATCTGACAGTTAAAAAAGGGAGATAGCTAAACATCAAAATTGTATCTATAATCGAGTTAGAAGTTTAGCTTTGTTTAAACCAGATTGATACCACAATACGCATTTGAAATCGTGAAAAAAAATAGACGTTTGAAAGAATACAACTAGTAATAACGTATACGTATCGTTTAGTGTGTCATGGTATTTGTTACTGTAATCAAAAAATTAGGCGGTAAAGTTTTACTTTGCCGTAAATAAATACTGTAACGACTATCAAAGGATGTTAATGTTGTAAGCAAAATTTGAACTTTTACTTATACACAAACCAAACGTTAGTTTAAATAAAGCAGCCTTTGCTATAATAATAATAATAATAATAATAATAATAATGTTTTTCATTCTCTAGATTTAGTTTGAAGAGCAATAATTACGTAGGCCTACATATCTATTTAATGATACAAAATATTGATAGCATAAAAATGAAGACTAAGAATGGAGAAACGCTTTACTGATAACAGTTAGTTAAATTTGTTGTATTTTGCCGAGGAAACGTCATAGCTGCAGTGTTGCTGTGAATTACCAAAATAAGCAATATCCAAGCCACTGAGCCTCCACACTTTAGTACCGCACTGTCATCAAATTGAGATATGTAACACGACAATATTACTGTACATTATGTAAATACACATTCCGAATTCTTGGTGTATGAGACTTAACGCATATATATTCTAGCTCAATTATTAATGTTTTTCCCGCCTACCAAGATTGTAACCTCGGACATTAAGTTAAAAATAATGTTTAAAGAATATTTTTTCTCAATGGATTCATGTTAAGGAGGACTATTTGAAATGAACATCGTTCTCCGTATAATTTATTGACGAATAATGCCACATCACAAATAACTTTAATTTTTGTCTGCAATGTCGTTGGAATGAACATTTAAAAAATAAATTGTAATGATAAAATACAATTATTTGTAATCTTTGTTTTTGTAGACCTTAAGATATTCACTTATATCAGTTCCTATTTGAATCTTTGGCGAGTATAATCCTCAATAAAGGGAGGAAAATACCTGGCAGGATCTCTTATGTATTCGTACGTATGTTTGTGAGGACAAACGATGCCTCGTAGAACATTTCGAAAGTAAAAGAAGCCCTGCTAAGGCACCCACGCAGTTTGATATATCCTTCCTATGCTTTTCCCTGTATTAAGTTCTTTATCTTAAGCATTTCCATGCTATGAGACACTCATAGACTTAATATGTTGCGAAGACTAATGCATAGCAATCACTCGTAAATGTACGAGGAAAGCTAGTGTGGGTGCACTCCATGTGATGTGAACAAGTGACTGCGATATAAGTGTAATTGCAACTGCACGGTTGCATATGTCGTATGTCAATATACTTGCTAATGACACTCTTGTTGATAGGCAACCAGCGGTACGCTGCTGTAGTGTCGGCTGCCAATCTTACAGTATTCCAATATCTAAGTATTTTCTCATTACTGAGCAGTTTCTGTAAATATGACATTTCGGCGTTCACTTATTTACACTTCTATATATTTTTGTCATGTTTTAAATATTTCGAAACACTCTGAAATTACTGGGGCCAGAATCCACATTCTCGCGACATGTTTTGCTTTAAATGATGTACGGAAAAATTAATCATGTGTGCGACGGTATAGTAACTACATTTATATAATAATAATGTAAATCAAGTGTAGTAAACAACTATATTGATAACTTCTGCAAGATGTTTTTAATTACAACAGGTTAAAACCGAATTTAGCGCCATTTTTACTTTCGCAATTTGTGATATTTGGACAATTACCAATAATGATTGGTGCAGTATAAATCATCTACTTTCAAAATTAATATTTTTAATATATTTTCTTGTAATCACCATACAGAAATAAAATAAAATGTTTCAGCAGCAACTATAACCAGAGAAATAAAGCGTTAATTTTACGTTTTTATCAAGAATCGCTTAGTTTTAAACACACAAATACTTAGGCCTGTATTTGTTATTCAGATAATTTATGAACTTTCGTTTGATTTTAAACTATTATATTTACAAAACATAACTACAGCGTCGCTGCTTAACGCCATGTATATGAAAGAATACTATGAAATCAATGCACGTCATCTTAGTGCTCTATGCATAAATGTGGTGTTATACTTGATGTTGTGTCGCTCAGAAAGCTTTCCTTTTTAAATTACGTTCAGTGAGAGAAAACATTCAGACGTGGACTTCTATCAACTTTTCAGTATAGCAATGAAAAGTATGCACTCGAGTTCACTTTACGGTCATAAATGACGGTGCCGTTTGAGATAAGAATGCTTTTAAACACTAGAATGTAGTAAGTTGGTTTTCAGTTCTGTTCATTAGCTCTTCGACAGATTGTTTTCTAGGTTATGTGCTACAATTAAGGAAAGTCTACTTTACATATCCTTGCTTGAAATTAATTTTCATTCCGTAGAGCCATGTAATAAGTGCATGTAAAGGTACCCGCGCTGAAAGTATCACAACAAGATGGTAGACTTCTGACTTGGCGTCCGAACATGTCTGCCGAATACTGTAGTATTACGTGGAATTAAACCGTTCAGTAATAATTACTCTCACTGTGCTCATATTTCACTTGAAGGATTTTGACCTGATGTGTACCCAGCGAAGACTCCTCAATTAAACAATGCTCTTAATGCAGGTAACACGATTATTAATCTAATTAGCACGTGTTTCTAAACTTTCGATCCACGAATACTTGTAATTAAAACCCAGTAAATACCACATAGTTCAATAGTTGTGAAAATAAAACGTGCCTAGTATACAACACGAATTAAAGTAGTCTTAGTGACAACACATGACCATATAAATAAATGCATGACTGAGTAGATTTAGTCCTAGGACGAAAAAGCGACGTAATGCGAACAGTTGGGGAAACACGAGTTCCACGATAAAACCCAAATGTAAAGTCTGTCAAATGTCTCGCACGTAGGAAACACCATGGGTCGGGATTGACGTGAATGTAACCGTGATCATCCTGGTGGCTCCGTGCAACACAATCTTAACACATTTACTTGTTTCTGTACAAGAAATAGACAATTTGTAAACACATTGTGTTTCGAGTCGTAGTTAGACAAGCTCTTGAGTGAGTTAGTGATTGTGCATCACCATCGAGGTCTCCAGCGCTGGTGAGGGGTGACGTGAGGTGAGTATGGAGCGGCGCCGGAATGAAAAGGTGGGGTAAACGGAACATCCCCGAGTAAACCCGCCGACCAACGACATTATTCTCACATGCGAAAACCCAGGGACTGACGCCGTCGAGAATCGATTCTGCATCGCTTTGGAGGACAATCTCTTGAAGTAGTGGAAATGTTGAGTTGCCTTCTTGGCAGGCAAGATATGCAGTCCACAGGAGATGGAGAGTATAGGAACATACACAGCTCGGAGTAAGGCGGGTCATAACCTGCACAGCAGCCACCATGTTCCAGAGGCCAGATACAATCACAGCGTCATATTAGCAGTTATGTACTCGAGCTACTGTGGTGACGTTATCACGACGCTATGGAGATGGATGGACGAGCTACTTGCTGGCAGCACGCTCTATATGTTTGCTAGAGCACACAGTACCAACATCCCCCCTCCCAATGTCAGCCTGCACCACCTTGAACCCTGTCTACTCTGCACTAAGGTACCTGCTGCTACCACACGGCCAGCTGTCATCACTGCAGACACCCGCCATGCGCTACTTTCTTGCTCTGCGTGTGACGCAGCACCTACATTCTGGACACCTGCTACGAGGGACGATACCTCGTCTTCTCTTCCTAGTCGTGTCCCTGAATAGTTACAGGCGAGTGCTAGGATGAAGGTGGCCGCCAGCTTATATGTGCCATTACCGCACAGTTGCTTCGTGTGCAAACCGCGCTAACTTCGAGTTTACTTCGGAAGTGATTATGTACGACCAAGCTGCGTTGGCGCTCGCGAGCTCGGATGCGAAGATGAAGAAAAAAACTGGTGCAAATATGCGCTACTGTGGGAGGCCGAGCAAAGTAACGAAATATTTGCATCACTCGTCAAAATAATTAACTGACACTGTCTTTAACCAAGAAATGACCGTAGAATAATTTAGCAATAGGCCTACACAAAATTGCTTAAAATGGGTTCACTGAATTCACTTGCGTAATGTCCTGAAATAACAGAGGAGGAAACTTAACCTAAATCTGCAGCTTCTCTTTACATTCAAGGCTAAATTATGGAAAACCCCACGCCTAGGTGCAGTATGTATTTTTCCGTTGTTAATTATTTTTAAGGGAGACTAGAAAAATAGTTTCTACGTTATAAAATAAGACAGATACTGGACACGAGCAACCCATTTGCTATTAACTATATCAATTTTCGAAGGCTTCTTCACATCAGCAGAGGGACGTGCTTTTTGTCAGCATGCGATAGTACATAGAAATTTTGAAAGTAAAATGATAATTTAGAACCGCGTTGGTGTTACCTGATAAGAAAAAATTACTTTGCATATTTTAAATAATTGATATTTCGTACGTCTTTTGAACTTTGCATAAGGCCATAGGATTGCCTTCCTGATACAAATCACCCATATTTATAGAACAACTACAGTAAAAGGAAATCCTAGCCAACTCTATTTGATTTGTTTATGTCTTTAATGCATTTGTTCCCGTATAGAAATTTTGTAAGAGCATATATATATATATATATATATATATATATATATATATATATATATATATATATATATATATATATATATACCCTATTGTGAAATATTAACTGTGTTTCATATCTATCTACGTGTTGGCTATGTTACTCATTTTTGAAAATATTGTAAACACAGAAAAATTATATTCTTTCAATGCTGGAATATGCTGCTGTAGAGTGGGATCCGTACATTGAACATGAGGTGCAGGAACTGTTTAAGGTGCAAAGAAGGGCAACAAGATGGGTGAAAAGTTGGTGGGGAAGGCATGCAACAAGAGGACTTTTTCTTTGTTACTCAGGTCTTAATTCTCAATAGACCATCCTCAAATGTTCAAAAATCCTGACCGTAAAAAAGTTATATGTAATTAGAGGGTAGCCACCCCTATTATTTTCGGAAAGGTAAAGGGAATAATTTTGTATCTGCTGTTGGTTGCTAAAGTGTTGTTTTTTGTGTCATTTAGTTTCCGATATTTTGGAGAAATACGATACTAAATTTTGAAATTGAAAGACTCATTACTCCCCCAATATTAAGATTAGGCGAAAAATTAAATAATAATTTCTACTTGTCTTTTGATAAGGCATCAGCAGCCAGCGTTTGTCGGTGTTATTCAGACTCACCATATATATATATATATATATATATATATATACAAACACAAACACAAACAGAGTTGGTTTGCGATAAATTGAACACTTTTGAAGACCATCTTTTCTAAATTAAGAAATAAATTGAGAAATATTATTTGTTGCGAATTCAAGGGATAACTTTTGATTATAGTTCAATTCATATACTAACTGTTACTGTAAGTATTTTAAAAAGTAGCATAAAACTATAAATTATCTGAAATGTAAAAATTAACTAGGAATTAAAAAGTGCTCATATTATCCCGAATCACTACACATACATACACATGTACAAACATATATGTTAGTGTATACTATATGATACCTGGTTGATGCAATAACGGTAAATATATTATATTTGTACGAAAAATAGCATACATGTCCGTTTCACCATATGTGCAATAAATCGTGTCGCGCAATGACAAGCATTTCATAAAACCAGAATAAAGTTTCCAAAGAACTATTACTGAAGAAGTACTAAGCGGAGTGGTTAGACGTGAGATAGGTTTGTAGCGAGCCTCTTGTTTGTACCAACACCCAGGCCAGTCCTTCCATTCATCAGCTTAGAAGTAGTTTGTAGTTAAATAAAAGAACGGCCTGTTCCAACAAACCATCACCTGATGTGATTCTCGAGGAAAGAAGTAGGTGTGAGACTGTCAGAAACTAGATAAAGTAAACAATGAAAATGTTGCAAGGTTCTAGAGAAAGCTGAACACTAAGAAAAAAGAAAAGAAACAAATATGCAAGGCCAATAAAATCTCAATATGCTGTATGAATAGCCTTGTCGAAACTAGGAATACTCCTGTTTCGTTTAAAAAATCATCATATAAAATACACAATTACAGCGCCCTAATAAAACGTGTTACCTTACGATGAACATCTAAATCAATATGAATACACAATCCTGGCTTAATTAGTGGTAATATTGTTATAATACGTCAAAAATAGATGCTTATTGTTTTAATTTCGACACGTAATGCGTATGTAAAAATAGGCACTTAAATTCGAATGCACGTGTTAAAAGTAAAAGCTTTATTGTAAGATTGTTTAATAATTGCGATGAAAATCGTGTTATGGTTTATAAATGAAAACTCCTTTCGAGAAACCTAAACGAGGGCCGATATCGCAAATACGTTTGGCAGTTTGGTTTGGAACGTTTATTTTTCGTAACGGATAATTTTTTCAGGACCTCAAATTATACAGTTTTACCTAAAAAGTAAATTAACAAGGATTTCGTTAGTTAGATAATTGGCTAAAACAACGGTATTTATGGTCATGAAAAAATTAGCAAACAAGGAGAAAAACATTTTAACTATACTTCCTAACACATTTTTCATTACTGCTCTCGTTTATGCTTAAAAAACCTGAAACGAAAAGAGTGGAAACCGGAGGGAGCATATAATTTTAAGGCTGTAGTATTGTAATAATTTATAATGTTGTATTTGTTCGAAACACTGTTAGTTTAGTGGACGTTATTTGTGACTATAATATTCTCCTATGCAAATGTGTTCATTGCAAAATATTCTTATGCTGGTACGTCAAAATCAAAATTAACACAGTTACGGCATCATACACCCAACAATAATTTACAAACTTGCTGAAATGAAATAATTTACACACGGATTACATGCTAAAAGTACGGAAAACATGACGAATGCATTTTTTGTATTAAAAAAAATTAATATAATTGATGTTATGTCGAAAGTTTCCGGTATTTTTGGTACAATAAGAAACTACAATTTTATCTCAATCAAATGTTTTGTATTTCGCAAAAAGCGAAATTCCTACATATTAAAACTGTACCAAGTTTATAGTTATGCGAACGGTCAATTCTTATTGGTGTATGTCGACGGTAACACGTGTACTTCTCATTCAACACGATCAGCTGCTATGGCGAGATGTGTTGACAGTTGTTGACAGTAGCGACCCTGTACTTCAACGGCCCTTGGGTGACTGGTTCAAATATCTGAGTGCGGTTCTTTATATACCGTTTCGACGCGCTCTATCGAGCGTCTGGAGAGTTGGCGTGGCATGTATTTGTGATTGAAAAAAAAAATATTTATATATATATAACAAATATGACGATATTATTGAACACTTGAACAGCCTTAATGATAACTAAACCTCTCAGTAGTTGTCTCGTTCTTGCCAATGCCTTTAGTGTCAAATCGCTGTGTTCGTCTACTTGACTACCGCGTGTAACTGGCAGTTGACTGGATTTTTTCTACAAATGTTTCAACACCCACTGTTATTGTGTCTGAAATTAATTATCAAACCAAAAGTGACAAACTATGTTGTGGTGTACGTTAAGCAACGTGCCTCTACGAACAATTGTTTGCCTAACGAAAAATTAATTAATAATTTCAACAAAACCATATCGGTAGTTAACAACACACTAATATTTATAAAATGACACTGCATGCTGTGTTCGTCTCATGGCTATGTTTATGTTAACACTCGGAGGCATGCTAGAAACTAACTTAAATAATTTAGCCTGAACTTATAAAGTGTAGAATTGAACATTACTAGACTATAACAATGTAATATGTTTGAGGGTAGCAAGGAAGTGTTCGAGGGGGGTGCGTAAGAGTTTCATGGGAGTATGGGAATGTTTGCCAGAAGTATTGAAGTCTTTGAGAGAAAATTGGAGTGTTTGATGGAGGGATGTTTTATTGAGGGAAGTATGAACGTTTTGATGGGGGTATTGAATTGTTTGAGAGGAATAAAAAGCCTTTGAGGAGAGTATGTTAAATGTTTAAGAGGAGTATTCAAGTGTTTAAGGAACTATGTAATTGTTTGAGTAGAATATTATTATATGAGAGGTTGTATTGAATGGTTTGAGGGAATATGGTCATGTTTGAAGGGAGTATGAAAGTGTTTGAAGGGATTCTATGGAAGTGTTTTAAGGGCGTATGTAATAATTTAGGCATTTATAAAAGTATTTGAGGAGAGTATTAAAGTTTGTAAGAGGAATATAGAAGTGTTTGAGGAGAGAATTAAAGAAAGTGAAAGGAATATGGAAGTGATTGAAGTGAGTATGAAAATATTTGAGGGAAGCGTGTGAGTGTTTGAGAGGAGAAAGAAATGTTTAACGGAAGTATAGAAGTGTATCACACATTCTGCATAATATCTAAATATACAAATGTAATAATAACACATGAAATAAAGATGAAACCAGGTGGGGGGTAGATGGTGGTGTGTAAGGAAGACAAGTGAGGAATTGGGAGACAAGGGGCATATGTTGACGAGGTTGGTGTTGCTGGTTGTTGACAGACGCCCTGGGCACCGACCCCAGCTCCTCGTGGCGCTCTGAGACGCCAGACGACCAGACATCTCCTTCACCCAGCTCGTGCACGACGCCCAACTCTGCCACAGACCTGCCGGACGCCGAGCTGACCTTCACCGTGGGCGTCACTGAGGGCACTCCATACGCCTGCCAGTTCTGTGACAAGGCCTTCCCGCGCCTATCCTACCTCAAGAAGCATGAGCAGGTATGGGCTTCAATATCGTACATACATCCTGCTAGACTATTCGCCACCCACCTTGTCCCATCTCCTGTAAACTTTCTCCTGAATTTCACGTGGTGAAGACGTAGCAGTTTTCTCGGAGATGTTCCGCTTCCTTCGTCATCTTATTCCCTCGCTGCTCCATTCTTACGTCATAATACACATGCCAGCGGTCAATTCTTATCTGTTGCACCCTGACCAACATCTCTGCAGTGTACTCCACACTTCTGCTTCGAGAAACGCTAACCCTAACAATATATCCTGCCTTTCATCAGTAGCATCGTAGCATCATGTTTCCGGCATCTCTAAATGCATGTTGTTGGCTGAACTGCCCTCTTGTAATCGTGAGCCCTTGAGGAATACCAGGAGTAACTAACAGATATTTAAAGATAGGAGGCGTGTCAAAGCCAGTCCCATGGATATTATCAGTCTAGGATCACAAGTTTGTGAGAACTATTTCTTATTATTTTAGCAACACGTTATCGGCACCACTGCCTCCGATGTTTGACAGTACTGCCCTCCTGAACCTTATCCCAAAGGCTTACCAGAAGACAACAGTCAGTCCCTTCATAACAGCCAGGGCTCACCATAGCTGTGCAGTCAATAGCATACAGCTGACAGAGGTAATTGAATATCCTCGCGATGAATGATAGTTAAAAGCATCTCACCATGCTACGAACACATCTGAGGAGTTCGTCAAGTAAGACCACTCTACTGAGGGCGAGGTCTATCCAACCTACACAAAACGACTTCGTGAACGAGTCCTATCTCTTGGGAACCTGACCAGTTATCGGGGACTCACCCTCAAATCTACTCCCAAGCAGAGTTTCCCTAACAGCACAGGTGGTGCTGGAAACGTTGCTACAACGTTACAATGTGCTAAGTTCGTCACAGACTATACAAACATGTTGCCTACATGTGCCAGAAACGTTACAGCTGCAATGTTGCAGATGAAACCTAGCAGCACGTTGTCTGCACGTGCCAGAAACGTTACAGCTGCAACGTTGCAGAGGAAACCTAGCAAAA
>PNEQ01072137.1:0-10460 GCA_003012365.1 Medauroidea extradentata
ACACAGGCTAGAGACATACTAGGGGAGGATATAGTAGACTGAACAAGGAGGGAACTATCGAGCAACATTCCTGCAGAGAAATGGTGTGCTCGTCACACAGGCTAGAGACATACTAGGGGAGGATATAGTAGAGAGAACAAGGAGGGAACTATCGAGCAACATTCCTGCACAGATATGATGTGCTCGTCACACAGGCTAGAGACATATTAGGGAGGATATAGTAGACTGAACAAGGAGGGAACTATCGAGCAACATACCTGCAGAGAAATGGTGTGCTCGTCACACAGGCTAGAGACATACTAAAGGGAGGATATAGTAGACTGAACAAGGAGGGAACTATCGAGCAACATTCCTGCAGAGAAATGGTGTGCTCGTCACACAGGCTAGAGACATACTAGGGTAGGGTATAGTAGAGAGAACAAGCAGGAACTATCGAGCAACATTCCTGTAGAGATATGGTGTGCTCGTCACACAGACTAGAGACATACTAGGGGAGGATATAGTAGACTGAACAAGGAGGGAACTATCGAGCAACATTCCTGCAGAGAAATGGTGTGCTCGTCACACAGGCTAGAGACATACTAGAGGATTATATAGTAGAGGGGACAAGGAGGAAACTATCAAGCAACATTCCTGCAGAGAAATGGTGTGCTCGTCACACAGACTAGAGACATACTAGAGGATGATATATTAGAGGGGACAAGGAGGAAACTATCAAGCAACATTCCTGCAGAGATATGATATGCTCGTCACACAGGCTAGAGACATACTAGGTGAGGATATAATAGAGAGGAAAAAGGGGGCGCTATCGAGCTTCATTCCGGCAGAGATATGGTGTGCTCGTCACAAAGGCTAGGGACATACTAGGGGAGGATATAGTAGAGAGGACAAGGATGGAACTATCGAGCAACATTCCTGCACAGATATGATGTGCTCGTCACACAGACAAGATACATACTAGGGGAGGACATAGTAGAGAGGACAAGTAGTGAACTATCGAGCAACATTCCTGCAGAGATATGATGTGCTCGTCAAACAGGCTAGAGACATACTAGGTGAGGATATAATAGAGAGGACAAGCAGGAACTATCGAGCAACATTCCTGCAGAGATATGGTGTGCTCATCACACAGGATAGAGACATACTAGGTAAGGATATCGTAGAGATGACAAAGAACGAACTATCGAGCAACATTCCTGCAGAGATATGGTGTGCTCGTCACACAGACTAGCGATATACTAGGGAGGATATAGTAGAGAGGACAAGGAGTGAACTATCGAGCAATATTCCTGCAGAGATATGGTGTGCTCGTCACACAGGCTAGTTACATACTAGATGAGGATATAGTAGAGAATAGAAGGAGTGGACTATCGAGCAACATTCCTGCAGATATATGGTGTGCTCGTCACACAGGCTAGAGACATACTAGGGGATGATATAGTAGAGAGGACGAGGAGGGAACTATCGAGCAATATTCCTGCAGAGAAATGGTGTGCTCGTCGCACAGACTCGAGACATACTAGGGAGGATATAGTAGGGAGGACAAGGAGGGAACTATCGAGCAACATTCCTCTAGAGATATGGTGTGCTCGTCACACAGACTAGAGACATACTAGGGAGGATATAGTATAGAGGACAAGGAGGAACTATCGAGCAACATTCCTGCAGATAAATGGTGTGCTCGTCACACAGACTCGAGACATACTAGGGAGGATATAGTAGAGAGGACAAGGAGGGAACTATCGAGCAACATTCCTGTAGAGATATGGCGTGCTCGTCACACAGACTAGAGACATACTAGGGAGGATATAGTAGAGAGGGCAAGGAGGGAACTATCGAGCAACATTCCTGCAGAGAAATGGTGTGCTCGTCATAAAGACTCGAGACATACTAGGGAGGATATAGTATAGAGGACAAGGAGGGAACTATCGAGCAACATTCCTGCAGATAAATGGTGTGCTCGTCACACAGACTCGAGACATACTAGGGAGGATATAGTAGAGAGGACAAGGAGGGAACTATCGAGCAACATTCCTGTAGAGATATGGTGTCCTCGTCACACAGACTAGAGACATACTAGGGAGGATATAGTATAGAGGACAAGGAGGGAACTATCGAGCAACATTCCTGCAGATAAATGGTGTGCTCGTCACACAGACTCGAGACATACTAGGGAGGATATAGTAGAGAGGACAAGGAGGGAACTATCGAGCAACATCCCTGTAGAGATATGGTGTGCTCGTCACACAGACTAGAGACATACTAGGAAGGATATAGTAGAAAGGACAAGGAGGGAACTATCGAGCAAAATTCCTGCAGAGATATGGTGTGCTCGTCACACAGATTAGAGACATACTAGGGAGGATATAGTAGAGAGGACAAGGAGGGAACTATCGAGCAACATTCCTGTAGAGATATGGTGTGCTCGTCACACAGACTCGAGACATACTAGGGAGGATATAGTAGAGAGGACAAGGAGGGAACTATCGAGCAACATTCCTGCAGAGAAATGGTGTGCTCGTCACACAGACTCGAGACATACTAGGGAGGATATAGTAGAGAGGACAAGGAGGGAACAATCGAGTAACATTCCTGCAGAGAAATGGTGTGCTCGTCATACAGACTCGAGACATACTAGGGAGAATATAGTAAGGACAAGCAGGGAACTATCGAGCAACATTCCTGTAGAGATATAGTGTGCTCGTCACACAGACTAGAGACATACTAGGGAGGATATAGTAGAGAGGACAAGGAGGGAACTATCGAGCAACATTCCTGCAGAGAAATGGTGTGCTCGTCACACAGACTCGAGACATACTAGGGAGGATATAGTAGAGAGGACAAGGAGGGAACAATCGAGTAACATTCCTGCAGAGATATGGTGTGCTCGTCACACAGGCTAGAGACATACTAGGGGATTATATAGTAGATAGGACAATGAGGGAGCAACCTCTACAAAGGCGCGGGTTGGAAGGGTCGCCGGTGTTGCTGGAAATGTTTTCTCAGGAATTAGTGGAAACACTTAGGAGTGGGGGGGGGGGTTCTACAGAACGCAACTATTGCATCGAGTGAAGGACAGCCTATAGTCCTATACACAATTGAATACTTTAACATTGACTTTACGTTTCTGTTACTTAATGTATTTCGTCAATAAAATACAAATGTAACGTTAAAGTAGCGGCAGTTGAAAAAACTATTGGAAATATGTTTTTCGAGTCGGAAAAATTATGTGATATTAATCATTATATATTTTCCATAAAAGTATATCATGTAGATATTGAAATAAAAAAACTAATTACTAATATTTATTCAATTATTATAATTTTTTTTCAGAACATGAGCAATGCCATCTATTTATGCAACTTAAAGTTTATTTAAAAATTTTTCTTCAAGGCTACTTACCAGGTTTTTCGAGTACATTTAAGAAAAACGTGTTACTTTTTTACGAAATCCCAATACTGGAGAAAAAAACTGTACTCAGAAGTAAACTTGTTTTGTTCTAGCATACATAATCAGCTGGTTCATTGCGCACGTCCATCTTGACTTTGACTTTAGATTTCAGTTTATCGGAAACGTACAGTCAATGCTGACTGACTTTAGCTTCGACGTCGCCATTGTTTAAAACTCCATATCGTAAAGTCAAATGTTAAAGTTTTCAATAATTCGTAGGGTTTAGGTCCAGATATGTTCCTGTTGTCGGTTTGCTATTGTTTCACGAATAAGTGAAGTGACAGTAGCAATTAGTGTATGAGCGAGACAACACTTTTGAGGAAAATACCGTCAACTCGAACATAACGGTACGACTCACATATTTTGTTGATTTGATATCGCTAATTGCGAATGTTGAGATGCGGAAATCAAAATCGGTAATTATATGTTACAAAATGGCGTCAAAAGATGGTTAGATCGTCTCGCTCTTAAGAGAATGCTGACTCTTACCTATATCAAAAATTTTTATTATTATTTAAACGGCATTTTATTTCATGTGAATACAGGAATTTAAAAATAAATCAATAGTTAAACAGGATTTTCATTATTTTATGTTATGTTTAAGTAAATTAGCTTTTAACCTAATTAATCGGAAATAGGAGGAATTTCATTTTTATGTACGTCAGAACTGTAGCGCGAATACGGAAAATAATAAAACTGTAATTCACCAAGTGTTTTTAACACTTCGTGAGTTAATGAATTATGTTATTTGCAAGAGTAATATATAAGGAACAAAGTTGTATGTTGAAGCCAGAGCACGAAGGAACGAGAGAGAGAAGCTTGAAGCACACTGAGACACGTCGCGCAGACGCAGTTTCTCCCGAGAAGTCAGGGAAGCGTTGTAGCGAGCTTTCCGCGAGGCGCGGCGCGACCGAATGTGCGAGGACAGGCAGAAGCAACAGCCCGAACGTACTCTATCGTGAGTATTCGTACAACTTCGGTTATCCGCGGCACACGCCCCGCACATTGCTGTTGTTTTAGTTGGCAGCAAGTTGTCAGTGTAGTTTGTGGCGTGTGCACGTGTGCAAACTAAAATGAACGACGAGGCGCTAACTGTGCGGGTACTAGAGTACAAATGTTTGTACGACCTATCAGATGCAGCATATCACGACCAGTTAAAGCGAGAACATGTGTGGCAAGACATAGGAGGGAAACTATGAGTAGATGGTATGTAAATAGTATTATGTTATGGTTAGAGTCTCAGTGTTATTTCTGACTGAAATAAGTAGCAACAGACGTGTTCACAATTGATATTTGAACCCAATATTTACATGTATAAAAGCGTTGTTTTTCCTCACCGAATTACTTTTGTTTGCTAAACTACACCTTGGATACTGGATTCACAAATGGATTTCATTAAGCCATTTATCAATAATATGAGTTACCAAACAAATAACATGGAACCATTGTCGCCAAACTGAAGTGTATCCATAATGCAAGACGACACTAACAATGCAAGTGAACTTAGTTTGGAAGCTTCGACATCCAGCGTTCATAGAAATACTTCGCATTAACGACCACCTCATTAACTAACTCGCGAGTTATTGAAAGATTCCCTATATTACAAAATATCAAAATATAATTCACGGCATAATCAACGGGTTGACAACCTAACCAAATATTTCCAAGGTGTTGAGACAAGGGTCAGAACGTTTCCTCCTAGCCTTCAAATACACATAAAATAACAAATTTCTCTCGTTGTTCATAATGCTGATAATGAAGCAATTAGAATGCAGACTACCAGTAACAACTATTTTTCTCTTCCGTTTCATTATATAAAGATATAACGAACCAACAGCATCCACTACAAACGAACACTGTTGCCCCTCCTAATACTTCACCTGGTTTTGACATAAGGCAACAAACTTCGCCACAAAATCATTTCACCCCTTATGCTACCTATGATGTTCTCGATCCACAATCACCTAACACAAACATCGGGCACACTTCTGACCCTGAAAGTAATGACTCAGTCACTCAAAGTAAAGGTGACCACAATGCGGCCAGTGATACTTTCGAGCTCTTTTTACCCACAGGATCACTTTACTTCGTTCGTGCCGAATCAATGTGGTTATTTCTTATATATTTTTAAATTAACATTTTGATTATATATACAATAAATATACGTAATATTGTCATTTTGAAATATAGTACTTGTCAATTTGAGTCTATGTATGAGATCTGTAAACTTTGACAAGAATAAACATAAAATACTGGTAGATACAGTGAACCCTAATTTACTAACCTCAGGCAGACAGCAAGCCTTTCCTCACGTGTTACAGCTCGACGGAATGTAGTATTCTGACGTCGTATTTCAGGCGCCAAAAAGTTAAGCAACTCGTAAATCTCTTCTGACGACATACGGAGGTATTGGTGAAGTAGGTCTGGTAACAAGTGATGGAACTCTCCGCGTTGACTTCGTTTCTTTGTTGGTGTCATGCAACCAAGTCCTTCTTCTTTGCTCTTCTTCTGCTCTTGCGAGAAGAGTCAGGTCAAAGAACTCGTCTTCTGAACTACTTGAACTCATTGTTTCGACAACAACGGCAAATCTGGCATTACTGGTGTATATAGATGGGTTTGGGCGCACATTTTCCATCTCTTCACTCTGGTGCGGCGCGTCTCAATCTGCGACAACCTTAAAACATATCATTACAACTTTGCAGTCACCTAACTGCTTTCTAAAATTTTGTTTCTGATCGCTGTCTAGCAACCCATAACAACAGTTTACCAAAACTACAGCTGAAGATATTCGGTTCACTCAAAAAAAGTTTTTAAAACAAAATTCAAAAATAAAACTGTAGCTCTAGCATCGCATCGAATTTTTCCTTTACACTCGGCTGGCTTTCATTGCACATGACAGAAAAATTTACATGTGAAACGTATTGACATATCCATTAGGTTCACTGCCATGGGCCCTTTCTGATGCGAATGGTTACCCACGAACATCGGACAAAAGTCAGCTCATTAGGATTTTAGTAAAGAATATCCCATCTTAAAACGACCATCCTACTTGTGCATCTGTTATTGATGGCACGTATCTGTTAAAAAAAAACATCTAGTGGCGAAACCTTTGGAAAAGTAGCAGAGATGATCCTGAACCGTTTGTCAAGTTGCTTAAGCTCTCAAATATTTGTATTTTTCAATGAATACCAAGAAAACTAAATAAAAACTATCCAAAGAATAAAGAGATACCAAGAATTTTGTGAGGAAGCTCTCTTAAGGGATATTACATGTAAGTTTCAGGAGAAATTGCTCCGCAATTTCCTCTCTACTGAACATAACAAAGTAAGAGTTGCTGTTATCCTATGAGAAGCTTGGCAGTCGCCCTAACTACGAGGTTCGTTGAAAGGGAAGGAACTATTCTTGACAATTTGAAGGGAAATGAACAAGAATAACAAGTGAAGATACGACATAGGTATCAGAGTTGGAATGTTATCACGAAGAGGCCGACACTGCTATGATACTGCATGCTTCTTACCTGAGCGAGAAGAACTGTAATGGAGTTATCAATGCACACGATACAGATGTATTGATTTTGTTACTATCGTGTTGCATGAAGATTAAAGTGCAACTTTTCATGAGAATAGCCCAAGGAAAAACGAGAGACTGGTGAAACTATCACACATTTACTAAAGTTGTGCAAAGGAACTCCCAGGAAATTTCGTCGGAGAAGTTTATTTTTCAGTTTTATTAGGTTTTCACGCATTTACTGGCTATGACACCTCTGCATTTTATATAGAAGGCAAAAGATCACCTCTTAAAATTTTAGGGCCAAATGCTTTATATGTTTCTGCTTTCAAAGTATTAGGACAATTTAGATAGTAAGTAAAATACTATTTTGAGTTGTAGAGACTTTTTTGTGTGGAATGTATGGAAAATGTTTAACAGAGGAAAACACTTTACATTACCAATTCTTTGCCGCAAAACTAGCATTCACTTCAATAATGAAAAAACTGTCAAAACAGAACTTAGCCTATTCCACCTTGTCCATCAATTTTTGACTTCATGTTCAGAGGGCAAACTACCAGACTGCAGTTTGGCGAAGAACACTGGACTAGAAAATTTGTGCGTCACCCGAAGGACACCGATGGGAACAAGATGCTAATTGTTGCATTAACGTTAAATGGTTCCAAACTCAACCAATACCAGAAGAAGTGCTGGAATTTGTTAATTGCAAACGTAATTATTGATAAAAGGAAGTCTGCTCGTGCGCACAGTCAAACCAAAGATGTGCAGAACTATGCAAATGCCATTGTAGCAAACAAAGCATTCATTCTGAAGTAGAAGATTAATCCAGCTGGAGTCGCCCCAAAACGTCTCAAGCGAAGAAAATGCACCGCAACAAAGTTTCAAATACAAGGTAAGACAACAGTAGATATGTTATGTTCCTTCTGGGACAGCAGGTTGCGAGTGCGGAGCTGTGGAGCCGCGTCCGTCAACTTGGATGAAGTCACCACCGCCATCTTGTTTCTGGCCGCCATATTGTTTCCAGCCGCCATATTGTTTCCAGCTACCATCTTGTTTCCGGTCGCCATCTTATTTCCTGTCGCCATCTTGGATTACACCGCTTTCAAAATTTCCCAAATTTCCAAAAATTAAAAAAAATTCTAAAAATATTTTTTAAACCATCCACCATCTTGGAATGATTTTCCTCCCGCCAATTTTCAACAGTCATTTATTTACGTGGGCTGGAGGCTGCCATATTTAATGTTCCCACCAAAATAATATATTATTATGTTTAATTTTAGGAATGACCACCAGGGGGTTTGAGCTGTCATTTTTCTTTCCTATTTACTCACCTAATTCTACTCCACCCGTATACATATGTGTTTAAGGGTGTCGTGTAATGTACTAGAGGCAGGACTCTCGACTCTATCACCAATACTTTTTTAATGCATGCCTCCAGGCATCTAGATTGACAAGTCTTGACAAGTATTATATATCACTACCATCAATCGTATTCATTTCATTTTTAAAAACCTTTTATAGTAATGTAATTGTGTTCTATGTAATCACTGATTAAGTGTACAAGGACTGTTGCATCTGATGCTCTTTAAAAAAAGTTATGACAGGCATTCAACACACAAAATGTTGAGTTTTAAAAATTTATTAATTAAAATATACAGTAAAATAATAATACTTCACGAAGGCTCGCAGGTCTAAGCTGCTCTTCTGCGGATGCCTTCATTATGGGAAGCTTCTGTACTGGAAGAGTCGACACATCTCTCATAAAAGGTACCTGTTGTTGCCCTCACCTTTTACCCGGGCTTGGGTCCGGCAACACTACTGTTCTAAAGTAGTGCAGGCAGGTTTACAACGCTGAAACTCACAAACCATTATTTACAGAGCACAAACACAAAAAAAAAATACCAACGCAGAAATTTACAGCCCACCAAGGAACAACAAACGTGAACCCAAAATATATACAACACATAAACACAAAATATTTACAAAATCAACAACTATATGCAATGAACTGTGAACACTATTTAAAAGACACCATTGTAACCGTAGGGAAGTGTGCAGATGCCATCGTCACATATTAAGCGCTTGTTGTCTTCCTACGACAAAGCCAGTTTGTTGGTACACTCGGTGTACACATTGTGCTGGTGTAAGCAGATACTACGTATGACTGCACGTTTCCTGCTCTGCTCCATTAAAATAGACTTGTAGTCATCGAATGTTAATTTATTCTTCACCATACACTTTTGCACACCCTTGGCCCTCTTGGAAACTTTACCATTATGTTTGTAAGTATACATTTTAGCACGCAACCCTACAAATTCACTCATCTCCTCCCCTCAACACTCGTCTTTGAATTTTCCCACCACCTTTTTATTGATGGGGGAGTAGCACTGGTGTGTGGGAGGGTATGCGCTGGTGTCAAACTCGGACATGAAGGTGGAATCTGCTGCCAAGTCACTGTAGAAATCTTCTGTCTGGATCTGGTAGATGAAGGAGTCGGTGTCCATGTAGGCCCAGCTGGAGTCTGTCACCATAACAAACCTGCATTACATCGTAGTGGAACCTATACATGAGGGTCTTGGAGAGCTCGAGGACTGTGAAACCGGCATAAATAGGCTTGTCAAACATTATTGCATCCATCTCCATCTTTATCAAAGATATTTCCATTACTTGATGTTTCCTTTTATTTTCCATTAATTTGCCGAAGGTTACGTTGTTCATCAATTTATAAAAGTCCTTCTCGAAATCAGTTTTAGCAGCTGTACGTTTCTCCGTGTTGAGGTCGAAGTAGGGCTTCAACCATGCTCTTGCATGAATTGCAGGACTCTGTGGACTTTTTTTACCCTGAGTCCATGCTCCATCGCCTGCTTCAAGTTAACATAATGTACAATGTAGTGTTCCTTATTCTCCAACGTGGTCATCAACTTCTTCTGATTGGAGCCAGGAGGGAATTCATTTACAGGAAGGAACGGTAGGTCTCTATGATCGTTGTGTAGCTCCTCAGGATACTCCACATCCACCACCAGAATACAACCGATATTGCCATCATCAGGCATGGCTAGGGCTCTATAAAGACTAGGTATAATCGTCCGCCATTTTGGGTCTTTCGCAGCTACCGCTAGCGAAGTCATGCTCGCGCGCCCGAAAAATCACAGAAACCTAACTCATCACCGATCGAAAACTATTCGGTCAATCGACTTGAAAAAAATTACAGAGTATAATTGAACTATCTTGTCAATGACGCTATTCATTAATTTTCATTATGACAGTTATTTACTATGTAAAAAAAGTTTAACAATGGCATGACAATTTTTGACCGGGAAATGCAGGGTAAAATATAGTAAGCGAGAAACTTTTTTGTTTTACGAGATAGATGGGGGGTGTCAGTGGACGAAACTAAAAGGATAGTATAAAATTAACATTTATGCCCCTCTTGACGAGTTCCGCGAATCGCTGTTGTTTTGGCGGCAGGTTGAAGACAGAATATCTCTGGCGCGCGGCGCCGC
>PNEQ01072138.1:0-20202 GCA_003012365.1 Medauroidea extradentata
GAGTCGTTATTCATTTGACTGTGCCAATCAGTACACGGATAACTGTCACACATCACGTTTGTGATTTGCGGGTTTAACCTCCACACGCTGGGTGTTACGGCATCCAATCACTGACCACATAGCAGAGATGCAGGTGCGCACGTAAGGCACTGAAACAAAGTGCTGCAAAATTCTTTTCGCGAAAATTACCGGGCTCTACTAATATCAGATGTAGTACTAGCCACCTACTGGCGCAGCAGCCAATGCACAAGTAGCTGAAGACTTAGTATATACAGGACTGTGGAGTCTAGCCGGCTGGTCGTTGAACACGCTACATTTCCCTCTCTCTCTTATACCTAGAGACACTGGAAAATCGCGAAAATGTTAGAAAAATAGCCTCCAATAAACTGTATTATATCAACCGTGACACGTGCGAACAGTTTTGGGACAAATCACACACGCTGTGTGTCCAAGCCGTGCAGTTCTAACTAGGCCGTTTGTAGAGAGAAAAAATACTACAAAAACCATAGCCCATGTTGATACAAAACATTCAGTGTTATATACATCACGTTGGAGCCTAGCAAACAGTCAACTATTCCCGCGATGTTCCAGTATCTCTACTTATAACTACAGACATGCAAAATTCGCGTTATCATTTGGTAGCAGACTAAACTTCACTTTCCTATACATAACACAGCATAATCTGCGGTTCAATTGAACACGAACTTTTATGTGTTGTCATTTACGTGTGTTACGTCTTTACAGAGATCGGCCTCTCTACAGTGTAAGCATTCTCCGCGGCAAGTCACGACAATATCTGCCAGCGGGAGACGTCGAACAAACCTATAGTCACTTGGAGTCTAGTCAGCTGTCAGAAAATAACGCGAATTTTGCATGTCTCTACTTATAACGGATCCCGCACACCGGCAGTTGTAATAACTTCGGGACTAAACGTATTGCTGTGAAAAAAACCTTGAAATTATGATTTATAACTATATCCTATTAAAGTGTAAAAAATATCATTTCCTGAAAGTGTTTGCAATTTTTCAATCTGAAAAATAAATACTTATAATATAATGTGTATAATTTCTCTGTAGATCAATATTGGATAGTAATATGCGTTAATAAACTATGCGCCAACTCTAAGGTAAAAGTAAAACTTGCTTAAATATATTCAGACTTGAAACAGTCGTTAAAAAAGTTTTCGTTTATAAAGTCAATATTTATAACAACAGGATGTAGGAGTAAAATACTTTTTTGTAGAACTTACGCAAAGCTGAAGAAAATTTTATACATATCTAACAAAGAACTAAAAATTCTAGACCATTTAATATTCACTGCAAACACGCGGAAGGTAGACTGTAGCTTGTAAATATAAGTATTTGATTTTGTATAAGAAACTAATAAAATTAGGCCTTTTCAAAATGTTATTATTAATGGGTTCATAAACAATCGAAAGTTTGGCTAATAGTAGAGATATTTCACTAACCTATTGCTTGGTTATGGCACGGAAGTGTGGAGAAACATTACTTATCTAAATAGTTTTACGTCAATTTTTTAAATAAAAAAATACGATGTTATATGGGATAAGACTACTGCAAAATTAATTGCTACTCAGGCTGAAGTCTGACGTCTGATAAACGACAAAAATATGTACAATATTGCGAAGCGTGCGCAAACATGCACAATGCTAATAATAGACTCGAAAATATCACTCACCTCTGATATGAAATATGGCAGTACAATCACAAATTTTTCCTGTGTTTACTCTTGAGAATTTAGACACGGATAAAGTTCTCGAACTAGCAAAAAACGAAACAAAAAGAACTACAAAAAAGACACGAAAAAATTCCGGTTAAGTTAAACTGCAAATTTTCACATCGTCATGATGGCGCCATAAAATTTAACTGACAAACCAAAGAGATTGAAGGAGAAAGAACTGCTATCACTTGAAGGAGATTTTTATGGATGGCCATAGAGTAAGTATGCGCGCGGGGAGTTTATACCAAATATTGTACAAGGACAATATAGGAAACACATAAGAAACACACGAAACGTTTTATTAGATTCCAGCTCACGCCGACAGGAGCGCTGTTCCTTCTGCAGTAGCCCATTGCTTTATGGGCAGTTAGAGTTTTATACGTATGTTATGTATAAATTGAAATGTAATAATGATTTTATAATATAGACATACTCTTTAAAAAATTAAAAAACACTTTCCTATACCATTAGCCTAAGAGAAATTAAGTCTGTAAATTTGTAAACACCATAGGAAATAGAAGCATAAGAATGTGAATTTTGCTAGTGTTTCCAGCTCTCGCCGTCGGTAACACGTCACGCGCTTTACAATGATAAAAAGCTGGAGTTTCCCATATTGTCCTTTACGATATTTGCTTGTACAACGAGTTTGGCTTAACGCATCGAGAAGCTACCAATAGTCCTTACAAAGTGCTGTTTGCACGATTTTTTTTTCGAGCTAGATAATATTCACTGATGTGCAGCATGCTCCCCAGATATAAGCCATGCATAATAGTGTACGAGGGTTTGAGTAAGTACCTATGTCACAAATTTTTCATAATATTGCTGTGCTACGTATGATTTCTTACCATCCCCATTTCTAAAACTAAAAATCTGTCAACTTTCAATTAACACTTCACACAATTTCTTACAAAGAAAGCCTTCTACAATGTGAATGAAGATTTTTGGTCTCATACATCTGCCACTGTCTAATGAATGTTCTATTGTCTTAGTTCAACTGCTTTGTTTTAATTTTTTTGTAGGCATATTCCATGTATTCTAACCTTGTATTGTATTTTTAACATTATGGTGGTTCATAATTACTTTCTGTACTTGCACTCTGTAAAATCAATGACAACTCCAAAACACACTCTGATGTTTGTAAAATTGGAAGCTGAAATAAATAAAAAAATTAATAAAAATAAAAAATGCCGTGGTTACTCCATTGCAAATGTACGGTACATTAGTTGTAAAACCTAGGAATTCTGTTGTACTTGTCCTATCTATCTGTAACTGGTATTCGATTTGTGCCACTGTTTACTTTCTTACTGTGTCTGATCATTAACATGTAAATTGCTTTATCTTTGTCATTGATTAATTTATTCTGGTTTAAATGTGGTTGTACAAACTGTAAGACTCTTAATTTATGCTGAAAGGCCAAAGCTCAAAGGGTATTCTCTTGTTTTAAGTTGATTCAAAAATTGAGATTAGTGTTACTGTCTGCCATTGCAAAGTATATTCTATTTTAAGATACCCTGCTTATATTGTATTATTGTAGTATAATCATATTATTAAAATTAAAAAAATAAGAGAATCTGTATAGTACTGCGTATTTCGGTTACATCCACAACTATAACAAGTCGGAACATTGACGTTGACAAATTATGTTCATATGACTATTTGGCGTTACTGATACAGTGGTGCTGTTTTAACATTGTGTAAATATAACTACGAGTTGTAAGTTCCTGTCAGAGCCGTTAGGGGTATTTGTAGTAATGCAATGTCTAAACAACACAGTACGAGTGACGTCAGTCATACGAGAGTCAACTCAATACCTGGCGCTGGTGTCTTTTGGTGAAAAAAATTATGTAACATGTTGTATCAATGCCTCATGTGCACATCTGCACCTCAGCTTCGTAGTTATTGGCAGAGTGTATTTGTTCATTTGACTGTGCCAATGAGAATATGGTTACTGCGACACCACACGTCTGTGATTTGCGGGTAGATCCGCAAGACGTTGAGACCAGTGGCGGCTCGTGGGTTGTTGCCAGGTGGGGCTGCAGATAGTCGGAACTGTACACTCTTGAAGAACGTGCCGTAGACCAACAATCATGAAATATTTGCCGGCTACTAGATGTGTTGTGACCACTCAGTAGTAAGGGACACCTGCACATCAGCGTGTCAGTGGCTGTCGAGTCAACTAGCGCACAACCCTGTACAGCTCTTGGCAACTGCAGCCCTACCTGGCGACAACACACAAGCCGCCACTGGTTGAGAGTTAAGAGTGCGTGGTAGATAAATAAACGCTGAAAACATCAATTGCTTTATACGCTTTTTTCGAAGACATTTTTGATAAAATACTCAATGACAATCCTAGTTAATGGTATTTGCCAACTTTACGAGTAAATATTTATCAAGAATTACTAATTCGCTACGCGGGATCTCTTTCGCAGCAGTTAAATGCACGAGGTTCCGGCGTCAGAGATTGTGCCTCGGAGGTTGGTAACACTGGAAAAATTTTTGTTTACAACGTTGGCTGAAATTGTTGTCTAGGATTGCTATTGTTTACTTTTCGCAAATTGGCTTCAAGAAACCTGCAGTTATAGATTAATGCTTTTAGAGTTGAATTATGTACCACGCCCTATTAAAACCAGCCAATCATTGACAATTAAGAAGAGCTGCAAATGCGCACATGAGGCATTGAAACAAACAATATGTTACATGTTTTTTTTTTTTTCACCAAAAAGTCACCAGCTCTACCGTAGTTGTATAGGCTCATAGAGAAAAGAATGTAGTGAATAAGCTAGATTTCCAGACTTGTATACTCTGTTTCATATGAGTTAGGATAAATTTGACAGCAACTTATGGGCAATAATTTTTTTGTATTTTGTGATTTGCTGCACAATGTAAGACATTTTTAGCTCTAAAATGAACCTGAAATGTCAATTTCAGCATTTGTACTACAAAGATTGTCTTGTGTAGTGACAAAAATAACAAAATATTACAAATTATTGCCCATAAGTTGCTGTCAGATTTATCCAAAGTATATGAAATGCAGTATATTTCTCACAACGTGGCGCAGTATAAAGAAATACACTGTTAAATATATAACTGAGGTACAAAACATATTTCAGTACTTCTTGAAATCTAAGCGGTGGTTTAAACTAGTATCTCGAATTCCACATGGCTTTGTTTACTTTCCTCTACGCCTCGAAAGCTCGTGCTATAACAATGGTTAAAAAGTTCCATTCGGTTGTTTATAATAGAATTAATTATTATCTGATGTTGAACCTCGAATCGTCATGTTTACTATTTTTAAATATTTTGTTAATATACACACTAATTACGGTATCTCAAGCACTTCAAGTGGTTACATAAACTAATGTCTCTAATCCAAGTGATTTTGTTTATATTCATGTATGCCCCGAGATCTTGTACGATAGCAACAATGAAAAAACTTATCTCGTCGCTTCTGGTAGCATAATTTACTAAGTGGTAATGTATTGTTGTTTTAACAATGCAATAAATCGTCGTACTACCAGCTCCTAGTGGCTGCGAAAAGAACTTGCTACTTGTAGTTCCATTTAAGCAATGATAAAACAACACTAGTGTGCCAGTAGCGCCTATCAGTCGTAACAACGGCCATTGAGGAATTCTAAAACCGTGGTTATTTTAGGGTCAATGGATACTATTAGCACAGAATATATAACTTAGAGCATAGATATCCATGCTCTAAGATATATAATGCTATTTATTTATTCTGTGCTATTAGTGTGACTATGCTGGTTCCAAACAGATATATGCGCTACACATGTTCAACAATGATCTAATTTTACACCCCTAAGAAAAGTTTTGTATATTCTATTGTTATTCGAAATAAGTAAAATCGTAGAAGCTATGAACATAGCCTGACAGATAAAATTGCACCATACTCGGAGTTATTTACGTGTAAGTAACTACGAGGTTAGTTAACCTAAGCGTAAACTTGCATGTTTGTTCTCGTTGGAATAGTACAATTTATTTGATATTAAAATATGGGTGGTAAAAATTAATGAATTAAGTCAACTGGTAACTAATACCTGCATTTATATTTCAATGCTAAATTTTTAAAACAAACATGAAACCAGTGCTCTCGTGTGACGTCAGAACCACGGTCGTAGAATAACAGGTCTTGGACATTCGCTTATCTACCAATGTATTTTGCTAAACCCCATTGTTGTAAGGCTGTAGTTCGTCAAGTTACCGAGAATTTTATACTTTTTGGCGCTGAGATCCGGGTGGTCGGACTCAAACTCCGTCCACTTTTTATCAATTGTTAACATTATAAAGTAAATAAAGATTTCTGGAACCATGATTTAAAATTGTGAGCGAAGGAAATATTTCATACATTGATAGAAAAAAAAATACGTTTTGATAAACTGTTTATCTTAGTGGGAGGGAAGTGGACGGAGTTTGAGCTCAACCGCCCGGATTACAGCGCCAAAACTGTATTTCATTATCTGTATTTACTTGGCGAACTGCAGCCAAACAACAAGGGGACCGAGTTTCCAGGCGAGTGTCCAGACCTGTTCTTCTACGGCCGTGGTCAGAACTAATGGTGTCCATTTTCAACGCCACTGACCGGACCTGTTCCTCTATGGTCATGGTTCTGAGATCTAGTACAGTAACAATGGCACAGAATAAATAGTAATAATAACAAATAGTTTATACTACTTATTTATTCCGTGACAAAGACTACTACATTAATAAGCTCGTTTATGTCGTTTCTGAATGAGTTAGCTACTACCTGATGTAGAGCTTCGAATCCTCACGTTCAGAATTTATAAATATTATATTTATATAAACTAATTACTGTGTCTTAAGTGATTATAATAAAACAATTACTCATGTGGTACGATACCAACAATGGAAAAATTTCCATCGTTGCTATGTTAGCATTATTTCGTGGGCGTACAAGGAAAACCCACTAAGTCCAGCTTGATATAAAAATGAGATATTCCTTTGACAAGGTCCAGTTTTGTGTGTTTCACGACAAGGAAAATATATTATCCGTTAGGTTAAACAACTTTCAGTACAATATATGTTATACAATATTTTACAAACCCGTACGCATATAAAATTCCATTTTTTTTCTCATAATTTCATTTTTCTTGTACGCCCACGATTTATTTTGTGACTGTAGTTCGTCATTTGCAGATAATTTACTTCACAATTACTTCAGTTTGCAGTTTGCGTGGCTAGTAATTATTTTAGTAGGCGCAATGTTAAGTCTACTACAGGTTAGAAATATCAACATTAAAAGTTTGTCATTGGGAAAAATGTCTGCCGCTGGTAGCGGTAATGGGGGCACACTGGCCAATCACAGAGCTTTCCTGAATTTTAGATTACGTAAATGTTATATTTTAAAACGCGAAATTGGTTTATTTTCTTCTAAAATTAAGTTAAATGACTTCTGTAGTTTCCAAGACTAATTAAATTAAATTTTAGAACGGTTTGTTATTGTTCAGGTTCCTTAGCAATAGCAGCGTAACGAGCGGCAGATATTTTCCGTGTGCCAAACTCTCCCATAAAAAAAAAAAAAAAACATTTTATTTCTAACCTGTAGGTTAGTAAAAATAACTTCAGTAAGTGCAACAGCAAAGAGAAAGAGGCAGTGTAAGATTTACAACCATTGCTGTGTACTTTGAGTGCGGTCGTGTGACAGCTCAGATCATTCGTGATCAACACCAGCTGAGCGATATTAAAAAAAAAAAAAAAAAAGAGTGGCGTATTGATCAGGTTCGCGAACACGTGTTCCAAGCTTTATAACGCCGACCGAGGAACTGTGATCACGAACACCGGCGCTCATTATTTTATGATGACCGACACGTGTTGGTTCAAGCGGCGACGTGCGTGTGTCACGCGTTCGATAGCTCGCAGGTTTGAAGCCAGTCGATTACAGAGTGGAGAGTTTTGCTTAAAGGACATTGGACCCATTAAAACTCAACATTTTGTATTTGTGCCAAACACTGTTCAACTTTTACACATCAGATAACATGTCATTTCCCCAAATAAAAAATAAGCAGGTCCCATAGTTTTAAAATAATCACCTATCAAAGTCACAAAATGGCAGTTGCAATGTAGCAAAAATAATGAAAAATAATGAACTTGCAGAAAAAAGATAATTCATATTGATACTTAATGATGTGAGCTACTTCAAGACGCTTTTGTAAACACAAAGCGAGACATTTTTGTATTTTTTAAAAAATTTATGAAAATGAGTACATTTTTGCATATCTTTGACTTTTGGCCACTACTGAAATTTTCAAAACTAACTTTTGTCAAACATGTCATTAAATGCATTGATACACTGACTTTCAGTTCCTGTAATTTTGAATTCGTTAGTTAATTACTTTCTTTGAGTTTGGCTACACCGCAATGGCCATTTTGTGACTTCGACGAGTGATTGTGTAAAAACTATGGGGCCTAATTTTTTTTTGGGAGGGGGGGGGGAATTGACGTGTTATCTGATGTGCAAATGTTGAACAGAATTTGGGACAAATATAAAAAAGTGAAATTTTACGGGTCCAACGCCCTTATGTCTATGATCTTTCATTTATTTCAAACAATTGCAAATAACTCGAATATTTTTCAATCAAATGCTTTGAAAATATTTGAGACTGTGTACAGTCATACGATACATAATTTAGCCAGAGCGTTTTTTTTAGTGCTGTACCGTTTGCTTGGAAAAAATTATTTTGCTTCATTTTGGGTTTATTTTGACAGCAAAATATGTGAAATTTCAGGGGGGAAAAAATCTAAAAATCCGTTTGGTGCATTGTAACAGAAAAATCCAGATACAAACGAAAATATATAAGAAGGAATTTTTGTGTAACAATTTACTTTAAAAAAATATTTTCGAAACCACTGCAAAACTCAAGAGTATGTTTTGTTCCTTCATTCCCAGCACAGAACAATTTAAAATGCCTGGTTAGTTCTTAAAAATGCGTCGTACGTACAAGGTGTGGAAGACCAATGCTGATGGACAATCTGTGTGTGAATAAATTGAACGGCGCCATATTGAAGTCCATAACATGCAGCAAAGTCCTATACAAGTTGGAAGAATTAGTTTCTTCCTCCCCACCCCCCTATCCGGTTAAAGTACACAATTCCCTATTTTCGGCTACAATATGTCAGCGTTCAGTTTGGTCACGTAATAAAAGAGCGTGCGTAATAGTCTAGCTATTTTATAACGTATTTGAATACGTAAATTGACGTTAAAAAATAAATCCCATATGTTTAAATTTCAAGTATCAGAAAGTGAATAAAAAAAACAATTGTAGAAAATATTTTACAATCTTTGTGTGCAGGTATGTAGCTACTACGATGCGTTGCTATAGACTGTTCAGGATAAATTGAGCACTAAAGATAGCCCTGAAAATTTTCTGTTTTGAGCCAATTCGTATCTTTCCGCGTGTAACGGCTAACGAAGGAAAATGGCTGTGCTCTCTGAACACAGCACTTTATGTTTGCGCATGTAAGATAAATTGTGCAGTCGGTAGCAACTGTTATAGCTTCATAAATAAAATATTATTAACTGTGCAAAAGTCAACTATGTCGATTTCAGTTGATAGTAATTTAGTGTTGTTGTATTTTTTATTTATTTGTTTCAATGAACTCAGAGCTCGTTACAGAAACAGTTCAGTACAGCATTTAAGTATGGCCGTGTCCCAGTTTAAAGAGTACTCTCTGGAGAGAGCACTCTTTCGCATTACCACGAGAGAGAGTTCTCTGGCACTCTCGCTCTCTCTAATTGGGATGATACACTCTCGCGTTTGTAAACAGACGATGCAAAGGTAACAAGTGCGTAAATTTTATTAATACAAGTTATAAACACGTCAAATATGTTTGCAGGCAATTCAAATAACGATTTTAAACTTACCAGCGTCGTATTTCAAGCCGCGAATAACTGTTTATGAGCGATGTCGTAGTTTTGTGTATTGTGTATTTAATCGTAAATTAGGGCAGAAAATGTTCATACAACTTCTCGTCATAATTAATTGTCCATTGGAAATATTTATTTATGTATAAATATGTGGCACACATTTTTTCAATAACATCAAACCATAGTTGTAATCAAGATGGCGTGCGCCAGAGAGAACGAGAGAGTGCAGCGAGTGAACAGTTTCGTTCTCTCGTTCTCTTCGCACTCTCGCCAACAAATTGAGAAGCCCAGAGAGCACTCTCTCTGACGTCAATATGACGTGTTCGCGAGAGAGACAGAGTGCGAGAGAGCACTCTCTGAGTGAATTGAGACACGGCCTAAGAAAATACACGGAACTATTTTCGGTTAATCGCTGCCAACCTTACAAGCAGTAAGAGGACTATTGCTAATGTTGAATTACATGCAGTAACGACTAGTGATATTTTTTCAAAGGTTAAATTTTTAGTGCTCACTTCATCCCGAATGACCTTTAGTGCCCTAAACTGCCTTAACACGGAAGACGTTAAAATGTTGAGCAGTGGTACTATTCGATAACCAAAGATGACTCGAAAATTTAATTAACCCCTGGCGCAAAAAATAGGGGAGTTATAAGTTTAACGTGTGTACTTGTGTATATGTGTGTCTGTAAATGGCATCGTAGCTTATAAACTCATGAACCGATTTTGATTTTGTTTGTTTGAAATGTGACTTGATCAAGAGTGTTCTAAGTAATGATTCAAGAAAATCTGTTCTGCTCCGAAACCGGTTTTCAAGATGGCGGCCATGAAATAAGTTCAATTTGTTGGGTCTTGTAGTATGTGTTGGAGAACGTTTATGACTACATGTATACACTTCGATCGGGGAATTAGAGCAGTTTATATATGTTTAAATCTTTAAAATGTCGTTCAGCTTTTCTCCTTTGCCGGAATGTAATTTTCAACTTTCGCAATGAAACGGCTGGATATAGCGATGTGTACATCTGAACACTTTTTATAGATAATTTCATTCTGAACATTTAAAACGGAAGATATTTTTCGATAAGTGTGACGGTTTTTGAAATAAACATAGAAAACCTAATTTCCGAAACCGGTTTTCAAGATGGCTCTGCTAGTCCGAACCTCGGTAGTACGAATATCCTTATAATTCGAAAGACTGAGGGCCGGTCTTACCACCCCTGGGTAACATCTGGGTAAATTTTATCTCCTAGGTAGACGACAAACTGCGTCTTACGAACTCTAGGTAGGCCTAACCAAGGGATAAATTTCTGGCTATTTTATCGGGAGGTTGAAGCTCTGGATAAGGCGTACACTGCAGTTAAGTATGGCGACGAAAATATCATATGTTAATTTTTTAACCTTGTTTGTGCTGTTTTGAAATAATTTCTTGCGTCAAAAGAATGTTAATTTCAAATTGTGTAGACTTCTCGTACATGCAAAATGATGTAAGAACTGAAGGATCATATTTGTGAGAAGAAAATTGCCACGAAGTTTTACAAGCATATGCCGGAGTTGTGTTTTGAAGTGTGCTGAAAATAAAAAATGTTCGTTAATGTTTGGGTTTCAGACGACAGTATGGTAGAATGAATTCAGTGCTTTATTTATGAAAATCGGCATTTATATAATGCAAGTGAGATATGTCAGTGTGGTGCTTGCCAATTGTCTGTTGACCTACACAATTTGTCGCAACCACGGCCGTACTGGATGTAATTTACGTAATTGCTTCCCGAATCCCACATGAGTTTTGTAACTCGTGTAATAAGGTAGGCCTATATATGAGTAATGGCTTTCGTTTAGCGATTCATAGTAAAATCGTCGTACATAATTTATAAATAATTCAGTAGGCTTACTTATGTGTTGTGCATACACATGACAGTCGTACAAGGACTTTACAATAAGTTTGACTAGGCTGTGCCTACATAAATTGCAATTTCAATGTTAGCCAAGGTAGGTGTGATTTATGTAGACAGCAAATATATATCAACAGTTAATGACACTGAATTATTAGTCTCATGAAAGACTTTAAACTAAGTGTGTAGTCCTCCCATCTTATGAAATAAAGAGAATCCCAACAAAATCACTCTTATATAAGGCTCATGTAATGTTGTATGTGGAAATGAAACAAGTAAGTAAAACTGGATTTATTAAAATTACCCTAACCCTAAAACCAAGTTTTCTGGGTAAGTTTGAACGATACAGAGCAGATGTAGAAGTGGAGATGTGGTTATGCAGGGAGGTGCTGGCCAGGGAATGTAAGCAGGATAAATTCATAATATTTAGAAGTGATAGGGAAGAAAGGGGAGGGGGGAATAATGGTGTATGTAAGGGATGGGTTAGAAGGGTTGGTGGAATGGAATACTAAGAAGAGGGAGTGCAGAAGTAAAAAGGATAGGTAGGAATATCACAGTACTGGAGCATACACACCACCAGGACAAGTGTGGGATACAATTGAGGAAGGCCAGAATCAATAGACTTAGGCATAGGCAATGGGGTGTGGCAAAGTACCTGAATATGCCAGGTTTACAGTGGATTGAGTCAGTAGAAGGGATGGGTAACATGATGCAGAGAATGACAGCACAGTCAGTGAACAGAGGCTTGGTGCATGCAGTAGAGGAACCTACTAGATGAAACAAAAGGGGTAGGGGTCCGTACTTGATGTGGTGTTAGTTAGGCTGGGAAAGCTATTGTTGGTGTGGTAGTACTCGAAGGGATCAGTGACCATAACGTTCCAGTAGTGGCGTAAGAGATTGGTGAAAAAAAGGCTGAGGAGGTTGTGATGTGACTGTATAGGCAATGAAATGAGCTGGGACAGAAATGTTCTAAAGGATAGGTTTGAGAAATGGGCTAAAGGGGTCTTGTAAAGTGAGTTTAAGAAGATAATATATGAAATATGGTAATATTTATACCATGGAAGAGGATCGTTGTTGAGTGGGAAACAGCATTATGGATGGGTAGACAAAGGGATGTAAAAGTATGTGCAGGCAGATTCATGTGAAATAGAGGAACGATGGGATGGAAATAGCTACGGACGGAATGAGGTAGGTGTGTAGTACGCTAGAAAGAAATGATTACCTAGGAAATATTTAGGAGGAGGGTAGAGGGGGGAAACTGATTATTTTAAGAACATAAAAGAAGGGACAGAGGAATGCAAGTGTTGAAAGGTGCAGACGGGCAAGCTACAACTGATAAGGAAAAGGCTGCAGGCCCAGTACTAGTCAGTTTTTGAGGAGCAGGATTATTGTAGTTGGTACGATATAATATAGTCATTGTTTATAGTAATTTAAAATTATAATAATAATAATAATAATAATTTTTTGCCTCTTGTGTGTTAATAGTTTGACACAACATGCTACATTTTAGATGTTTACATACATACTTTAAAATTTTATATCATTGTAAGCTGCTTTTCTCCTATTATAATAATTTACAATACTTTTAACATATATTAATGCTTTAACGTGTAAGATGGGATGTAAACCTGTTATGTCTCAATAAACTATTATTATTTTGAATGTTGGGGGAAGCTTCTTAGGAAGCTAACAATTAGAAAATGGAATGTAGGATAGGTAATAAAATGGTTAAAGTGTAGTAAGGCAACCGGTCAAGATGGTATATGAAATAGCGCTCTTTAAGTTTGGTAGTTGTTATTTGCTCAGATATATAGAAATAATATTTCACAGATCTCTGGAGGAGGGAGGTTACCACTGGATAGGAATGAAGCAGTGGAAGTCCCAGTCATTGGGAAGAGGCCCGGCACCTACAGACCAGTGAAACTTACATAAAATACTGGGAATGTATTGGAGAGACTGGTGGTCCAGTATGTAGTACAGGTTATGAGCGAGAACTATTGCAGGATTATCAACGTGGATTATGGGAAGGACGTTCATGAGATACACAACTGTCTGGGCTTATAAAAGACTTGGTGCAAGCAGTTGCTGAGGGGAAACAGGTGGATGTCTGCTTCTCTGACTTAGCATTCGATAAGGTACCACATGGGGTGTTAATACTGAAAGCTGATAAATTGCTGGTAGACCAAGTTGTAGTGAGATGGATTGGAAACTTCCTCAGGGGGCTGAGCCAGAGGGTAAAAGTGGGAGACTCCTTATCACAAGAGGGAGAGGTTACGTCCAGTATGCTACAGAGAAGTGTACTGGGGCCCTGGTTGTTTATAATGACAAATTATGTGGGTGTACATGTAAGTAGTAAAATCAGATTGTTTGCCGGTGGCTGTGTTATATACGCAGAGATTGCTAGAGGGAACATGTTGTAGGATGGCATTGATAGGATACAATTGTGAACGAAAGTGAACAAAATGAAAATAAATGTGAGAAAGACTAAGATCGTTAGGTTTACGAGGAAGAAGTTTTGGAGTGTGGACATATACATATGGGAAGGGCAGGAGTAAGCTTCAGAATATAAGTACCTAGGCATAATGATGAAAAGTGACAAGAGTGGAGAAGGCAGGTAGAGAGAGTGGTGTCGAAAGGGAGAAGGGCTCTAGGTATGCTGGAAAGAATATTGAAGGGAGTTAGTAGTGCAGTGAAAGAAAAGTCATATATTACAATGGTATATACAACCAGTGTTATCAGCATGCGGCAGCAGAGTGGGATCCGTACATGGAATTGTAGACACAGGAGTTGAAAAAGGGGCAAATACGGGCCCAAGGTGTTTTAAAGGATAAATGGAGAAGGTATGGGCAGGCTGGTGAGTTAAATATAATAATACCTATTATATACTTGCAAGTGAGTTACCACCTGGGGGCAAGCATACCAACCCTCTTAAACCATCCTTTACACTGCCCTTCTAAACAGTTCTGCCTCCTTCAATGACACCACCATCTCCTGCAACAAGTTCTCTCCTTAACTGTCCTAACCAATATCAACTCTAACCCCCTCTCCGTCCTCCATTAGACTCACTGTGTCTCCCTACTATAGATTCCTCTGCCTCTATGTATACCCTTATCCTGATGTCACCCAGTGCAGTCCACCCTTCTTCACCCATTACTACCGTCACAAGTTCCTCTACCCTTCTCCTATCCTTCAGTGTTTTGCAACCCATGTCCCACATAACCTTCATCGTGTCCAACCTGCCCCTGACTTTTTCACTTAATCATTAACCCATTTGATCGGCTATCTTTGTAACATCTCTAGTTCATTACCTCCACTTCAATGTGCGGGTCCCACTCTGCTGTAGCATACTGAAGAGCAGGCCAGACCATGGTGTTGTAGGCCTTCTCCTTCACCTCTCACAGTGCTCATGGTTCCCCTCAATATCCTGCTCAACATTCCCACCACTTTCCTACCCCTCGAGGCCACTTCCTGAACTTCACTTCATCATTCAATGTCTTATTGTAACATTACTCCAAGGTACTTATACTCTGATGCTAAACATATTTCCTGCCTTACCTATCTATAGACTAACATGTTCCTCGTAAACCATACAAGTTAAGTTTTCCTCACGTTTTTCTTCTTTTTGTTCTTAACCGTCCGTAAACTTATCAACACAACATCTTCTTGCAACTTATTCTCCTTTTCCTCTACTGAACAGAGCACACAATCTTATTCTGCTGATAATTTCTATCATATATTAATAACCACTATGGTGAACAATATAGCACCTAAAATGCTTCCCTGTGGCACCCCAAAGGAATCTATGACCTCATCCAATACAGTATTTCCTACTTTCATTTTCTGAGCCCTCCCTTCAAGAAATCTTCTATCCAACTTACCAACCCCTTGGCCTCTATCAACTCACCTACTTTCCTGTGACACTGAAAATTTGAGATGTAACTTGTTGAAGGAAAGCAGAACAGTGTAAACAATTTCAAGACATACATATGGGTGAATGGAGAAGTTGGCTAGGGTAAGTTAGGCTACCTTTAAAGCCTGTAGAGGATGACGGAATAACAACAATTATATCCAGTGATGAGAAGAAAACAGCAGGGTAGGCAGTCGGTGAAAGGGGTTGGAAAGTTTAAGAGGAGACTGGTAGGTTATTATAAGGAGAACATTACAACTTGACACCTGATCATTGTACAATTTCACTTTGTTGGTGTCGTCGTTTATTGTATTATTATTAATATTATTATTATTATAAACAAGAAAACTGTATTTTGCAATGCTCTCGACAGTTACTGAAACAGGTACTAGCGAAACAGTTTCGCTATTTAATACGTTAATATTTAAGTTATTTAGCTATTACTTCGAAATAACATTTACGTTTTAACTTTAATCACAAAACACTCGTAAATTGCGAAAGTAAATACTTGTTATCCTAACCTCAAATCTTAAACTTAGCACCAAGGTGTTTTTATTTATTATTTATATATGGCCGTCGGTCGTACATGTAATATCCAGAAAATAAATATTCACAGATCCAGCAGACCAATCAGCAGCCACGACACATCCACACAGTCTGTGCAACCTAACTACATTTCTAGCTAACCTTTATGTAGTTACACAGAGGTATAAATCAAGTGGTAAGACGAGACTTTAGATAAAGTGCCAGGTAAGTTTAACGCCAGGGTAGTTACCTGCAGGTTAACTCAGAGAATGGTAAGACCAGCCCTGAGTGACAAAAAATAATACGCAATATTAAATAAAATTTTAATTTACTCTTTCTACTGCAGTGCAACAAAGTAGTGATAGATAAAGTGTTGCAAAGTACAGGATGAACTGTACTTAAAAATGTACATAAATTATAATATCTGAAACCTTTAAAGTGTAGCCTCAAATCTCAGTCCGAATTTCCCATGTACGAATCATAACATTTTCAATTACGTTTCAAATAATTCTAATGGTAGCGTATTAACGTATCAAAAATGCCACCTGGTTTAGTCTGCCGATTCTTAGCATTGCCTAACAACTCAGAAACGGTGAAAATAGGTACATTATAATTTTTAATTGTATATATTACGTTCTAGTTATGTGTCAGATGTATTTGATTTGCAGGTTTATCGCAAGCCAATGTATTTTATTTACCAGATTGTTGAAAAGATCTATCGAAATACGTATCCATAAAAAACCAAACTGAGCAGAGAACCATTAATGGCAACGAAGATTGCGATGCCCCGCCTTAGATTACAGTTACTGCATTTTGGGAGAGATTTCTGATATTCAAAAAATTTCGTTATCTTAACAGTAATAACCGGTACCAGTTACTTTGAATTCGTAGGACTTCACGCATTTCTTTGCAATTTCGAGTAAATTATACACCAACTATCTGTTTATTTTCTAACACAATGAATAATTATTACAGTGTTACGAAAAGAAAAACATGGGTCCTTGGTACATGCTGTAGTTAAACAATAAAAAATAATTTGAAATTTACAGGTTTATGGAAATAAGTAGGCCTATATGAAAATAAAGAGCTATCGTAGATAACACATTTTGTCCACTTTAGAATCTCAGATAATATTTTGCCAGAGTGACGCAATCAAATATTCGAAATTGCGTCGTCAGAAATTGTGCCCCGTACGTACTTCACATGTGAAGTATTTTACCTGAGAAATTTGGCAAAAATTTGCTGTCCAGGGCTGCTGTTTTTTATTTAATTGTTTTGACTTTTCGTAAAGTTAATTCTACTACAGGTAAGAAAGAAAATGTTTTTTCTTATGAGAGAGTTTGGCACGGGAAAAATTCTGTCGCTAGTTGCGTTACAATTGCTAACGGGTATAAAAAAATATTAAACTGTATTGAAACTAAATTTTACTGGCTTGGCAAAGAGAGAAGTTATTTAATTAAATTTTAAAATGAGAAACAAAACTATTTTGGCTTTCAAACTATCAACTTCGTGTAACATAATAAAGCTCTGTGGTTGGTCAGTTTGCATACATTAACAATACCAGCTTTCAAGCGACAGACATTTTTCCTGTGCCAAACTTTTAACATTGACCCCAAGTTTAAATATCTGCCACTGTCTACACCACCCTTACGATTGTTCCTATTGATGTGTATATATTTGTAAATATGTTAATTAGGAGTAATGTTGCAAAACAATTTTAAATTTTAACAAATACGTGTGTTTGTGTATGACAAAAGCAATTTTCATTTTTATAATTAGATATCTTCAGTTACCTAGTTGTCTAGTTGTAATATTAAACCCATGATACGTAAGGTGCCCGTACCGAATGTGGCCTGGTTAAGGTTCAAAAGTTATGTCATGCTTAAGTCATTAATTATATAACACATGGATGATGTAAGACATATATTTATAGATGGTTAAGGCCCGGTAGTTTTCGCGAAGAGATTTTTGCCCCACTTTGTTTCAGTGTCTTACGTGCACACCTGCACCTCAACTTCAGGATTATTGGCAGAGTGTTTTTGTGCAGAGTTATTATCCATTTGACTGTGCCAATCAGTACATGGATAACTGCCACACATCACGTATGTGATTTGCGGGTTTAACCTCCACACGCTGGGTGTCGCGGCATCCAATCACTGACCACAAAACCGAGACGCAGGTGTGCACGTAAGGCACTGAAACAAAACGATGCAAAAATATTTTTGCGGAAACTACCGCGCCCTATGGATGGTGTATGTTCATACTGGAGACTAGTGTACATGATCCCACATTGATCTCGGCATTATACACAATGCCGAATAGTGGGCCAAATTGAGAACTGGGCCATATGTATACGGTACAGGTATCTTAGGAGGAACACTGGCTTTAGAATTAGTATCCCTAATTAAAAATAAAAATAAAATAAAAATATTAATAAAACACAGCTCACTCGTGAGATCTAGATCCTAAAGCGGAACACGGATTAGATCGCTACTAGATCCCCGTGAACACGACGCAGCATTACCTTGGGGTCGCAGGCACGCGCGTCCAGGAATCGGTTCGGCGACCTTCAGCAGCGCTGGGTTCCAAAAGGTTTTCTTAGGCATTCACAAGTATTTCGAGAGTTGCTACCCCTTCCCCATCCACCGCCTTCTTCAACGTCCTACCAACCCTTTCTCCGAATCCCCCTTCGCAATGCCGTCTCCCTCCCAGTCCCCATACTTCTCTTCTCCCTTCAGTTTACACACCGCACGAATTAATCCATTTATTATTCAGAACGCCGCACTTAGGAGCGAAAGCCGGCGCCGTAGAATGGTGGAAGGGGCGTTGGGAAGGATAGGTGAGGTGGGAGGTGTACGCAGGGAGAAACGGAAAATTACTTACCAGCAAAACTTGTAAATTTCACCGAGCAAATTTACTGGAAGGTGCGAAGTCACATTTCAGTTTGAGGTGCCCGATTCAACCGCACGGCTTCGTGTTTCATAGGGGATCAAGGGTGAAGGGAGAGTTTTTTGGTGGAGGGATCGGAGGGGATGGCCCTTGAAAGGGGAAAAGGGAGAAAGTCGGAGAAATAAAAAAAAGTAATTCTAAAGAAGGGGTACATTTTCAAAAAAGGAAAGAATTCCCCTCCTGTCCCAGTGATGAAACCTTATGTATAGTATTTATTTATGGCGAGCATTACCGCCGTATATTTTATGCAATTCCTTTCTCAACCTCACAATTTTTTAACGCAAGGGAAGGAAACTATTTGTGTCGTCCGGGAGTCCTTGAACTATTACCGGTGTCGAAATACAAATTAAAAGGTTCGCGCATGCAGTTAGTGATTTAACAATGACTTTCGAATAAATTTTAAAATGTATGATTAAAGAAAATACGTATTGCACATACGCCATTGTAACGCTAAGGTGACCCAGAAAATCAGGAGCCCGACAAGTAAACACTGACAGAAAAGAGCTGAGTCTGGTTGTAGCCAATAGAATTCAATAATACAAACACGGCATGAAATAATGTCCCTTAATAACACGTGACGTCATGAGAAAATCGAAAAATATATCTAAGTACGAATATCCATACGGAAACAAAATCTGGAGAAAACGATTGAGACAGCGAAGAGAAAGCGGCCAACTCGCATGAGAAATACTCCTGTCCACGGTGGTCGAATGGTCAGACCGTTCGCCTCCCACCAAGGCGATCCGGGTTTCGATTCCCGACGGGTTCGATTCCCAGCGGGGTCGGTCCCCGGATTTTCGCATGTGAAAATCGTGCCGGACGATGACGTTGGTCGGCGGGTATTCTCGGGGATTTCCCGCTAAAGACCTAGAAGTTAAGCGCTGACCAAAATATTTCACTCTTCTGTGTTTTCGTCGTTGTTTCGCCTAGATTTGTGTTCGTGACTTCACCATTGAGTCATCCTGTTCTGTCTGTAGTAAGGTTAATTCTACTACAAGTTAGAAAGAAAATGTGTTTTCTAATGGGAAAGTTTTGCACAGGGAAAATTTCTGTCGCGAGCTTCGCTGCTGTCGTTGAGGAACCAGAAAAATACGTAACCGAAGCAATATTAAATTTAAGTAGGCTTGCAAATGACAGGCGTCATGTAACTTAAATTTAATGTGAAAAAAAAAAAAAACAATTTCGCGTTTTAAATTATCAAATTTATGTAACTTAAAATTAAGGGAAGCACTGTGATTGGTCAGTTTGTACCCATTAGCGATACGAGCGCTCATACGGCAGAAATTTTCCCTGTGA
>PNEQ01072139.1:0-26841 GCA_003012365.1 Medauroidea extradentata
ATATATATATATATATATATATATATATATATATATATATATATATATATATATATATATATATATATATATATATATATATATATATATATATATATACATATATGTACACAGGCATATCTGAATATTGTGTCATGTACTAAATTATGTACGGATATATAGATACACCTGTATAGTAACGTATACTCATATATTAGTGATACATATTAAATATATATGTTGATTTAGTAGACTATTGAACGTTACGTCTCTGCCGTAAAAAAATTAAAACAAATTTCAATCTGTATTATTTTTACTTTTATTATTACTTTACAGACATGTAATTTAATTATCTTAAAAATACTTATATTTATGTATCGGTCATATTTTTATATCTTTGCACTTGTTTTATGTGCTTAGTTTTTATTAATTTCATGCCTTTATTTTAATAACAATATAAGACATTTAATTATATTGTTAATTTAGTTTTCTTATTTAATGTTAAATATAGTAATTTTTAACTGTAATCGCACATAAGTGTAATATTTGTACCGTCATTGTTATGAGTATAAGAACAAGATTTTTAATAATAATGTAATAATAATGACAACGTAGTGTATAGATAAAGTAGTGTGTATACCAAATTCTATAGCTGCTTTTATTTAATTTGATTTTGGTGTCGTATTTATTTCAGAAGTGCTGAGGAAGCTGGTTTCAGAAACACAAAGTCGCAGCCTCCAAATAACCTGATTGGTTGGAATGGTAACGATGCTCTTTAGATAGTGGGGAAGAAAACTGTCTGGAATAAAATGTAGTTATTAGGTACTTACTTATCAGGAAAGTTATCCCATGAATATTTTGTCACGTTCCCGAGGTTAAACCATCACATTATTTCTAGTGTTATCTGACGAATTTGACGGAATATATGAGACTTCAAAGCAAGCTTCATGGCTACAACGCCTAATATCGAACTCGTAGTATCGCAGCTCGTGTATGGACGTTTTCAAATGTAGATTCTAATGTAATACTGTGAACGAGTGAATGGCTATTACAACGTACACAGTAGTTGTGTGACAGCTTCCTCTGTCGCCTTTATTCAACTGTGTTTTCTACCTTATCTTGTCTATCTTGTTTATTTTTCCAACCCGCCATGAAGTACCAAGTGAGAGCAGCTGAGTATTCCTAATGCCATTCCTACCCCAGGCATGCTCGCCTTCACTGAAATAGCACGTACGTTACTCTCCTGATTAATTTTACCTACTTTATTCGTTGAATAGTAATACGATAGCTACTTAAACATTTTGACTTAGGATGCTGTAAGTGCATAGTTTTTAATCAAACGCTACCATAAGTGCTTAAAAAATATTTGACGGAGTGATTCAAAGAGGAACAAACCACTGCTCAAATTAACTGAGATGTCCAAGGTAAAGTTTACTGTAAGTATATACAAACCTTGTATAAACTACTATTTCTGGGCTTTTATTTTTCATCAATTATTGAGATTTAATACTTGTTATTTTTCTAGGATATAGTATTGACCTTATCATTCTACTTGATAAGATTGTCTTAAAATAAATTACTTTGTCGGTTAATTCATTTCTGCATAGCTTCGTCCAATTGCGCCTCATCCTAGTAACTTCTGTTTCACCCCATACTGCTCACAAACAGTAAACTATGACTGAAAACCTAAAATGTGACAAAAATTAGCCTGCCTCTCGTTCGAATCTTGGGGTCGTGGTAGACGAACGGTCAGACCATTCGCCTCACACCAAGGCGATCCGTGTTCGATTCTCGGCGGGGTCGGCCCCCGGATTTTCGCCTGTGGAAATCGTGCCGGACAATGCCGTTTGTCGGCGGGATTCTCGAGGATCTCCAGTTTCCCCCACCCCTTTATTCCGGTGTCGCACCATTCTCACCTCATATCACCACTCATCAGCGCTCAAGACCTCGATGTTAACGCTGAGCAACAAATCTCTCCAACTCTCTCGTTTGAATCTTAAGGGGGATTTCACTAAAAAAATTTATTTGTTTTAAAAATTATTTTATTAATGTGAGATATGGCTTGTTTTGTAGGATTATATTGCTACTATTTTTTACTGTAATGACAATTTTTAGCTTTCATAGTTTTGGTATTATAGTTTATTTGAGTCAAAATTAGCACATAACTATTTTATGCAATAAAGAAAAACCGACATACTTACCAAAATGAAAAAAAAATCACACTTAAGAACAGTGCCATGGACTACGACATGACATGTTTACAAATTTCATTTACTTTTATTGTACTTAAAAAATAATGAAATTAAAATAAAGAAATGCACCTTTTTTTTAGAATTCTAAGATATGTGGGGCTTATACATGTCATGTCATGGTACATGACACTGATCTTCAGTGCGAATTTTTTTCATTTCGGTAATTATGTTGGATTTTGACTTTAATATGCTATAATACAAAAACTGTGAAAGCTGAAAAAATTTTCGTAACAGTGAAAAATAGTTACAAAATATGCGTACAAAACATACCATATCCCGTACGAATAAAAAATATTTTAAAACAATAAAAATGTTCAGTGAACCGCTCCCTTAACGTTGTGCGCTAATTACTTTCTTGAAGATATTTAGAGGGGCGTAGAGTAGTTAACATTTTATACAAACAAAACAGTATTGTAATTTTATTCGTTATAACATCATTCAGTGTGAGTATAACATAGTATGTGAGTTTAGTAAAAGCACTCTATCTGGAGTTTGTGGTTATATTTAATTGAAGTTAATCCATTTTCTATGCCTTTTAACATGTTGTATTCTTCCTGAACTTTTTACTGGAATCATTCCTTGTCAAAACGTAAAAGTGTATTATTTTGAATGGCTTCCAATCTCTATAGCGTTCGTATACAGTATCCTGTTAAAACTTCAACAGCGTGCATGAACCTCGCTCGAAAAGTGTTTTTGTATAGGTATGATGAAAATCGATTCTGCTTCCTTCCACAGTCTTGTCACATAGGCTACTGAGAACGATACTAACAGAATAATTTATATTTAGATGTGTGTGTACAGATGTACCACTATAATGTCAAGCATGCCGTTATGTAACTCTTTTATAAATACTTATCGAAAATAACTCTGAAAAATTTCAGGTATTATAACACAGTAATTTAACATTGCGTCATTTATGATTTTTAGGTAAGTACGTAGATGGAAGGATTGAACTAAGTAGTACTTAATTAAGATATATTAATATGCGAATTACCAAATATACTCGTCTGCGACTATCTCACATGCAAAACATTATTCCAGACACGTGACTTTATATGAAAAAAATTATATTTTTTATTTATAAAGAATATCTGTATTGGCCTTGAATGCTGTTTCGTAGGTTGGAGAACTAAAGAACAAAATGCGCAAATAAAAAATATTTCGGATTTTTAGTAAGCCTTCGTAGTAACTCCCAAATTGGTACAGTGCACTATTAAATTGTAAATGTAGATATAAATAAATAGTATGTGCTTTGGTATCCTAGACTTACCATGTTTATGTTAGGATTTAAAATACCGTACACGTGTTTGTAGTGCTTTACGCATGAAAATTAAAAATAAATATAATTAAACTTCTTTAAAAAAAATTAACGATACAGACTTCGAAAGCCGTAAAACAGAAAAAAAAACATATATTTGAAAATAAAGTGATTCACTACAACGATATACTCTTCCACGACGCCTCACGAACCGCAAGTAGTAATTTATAAATATTCTAAATAAGCATTTCACAATATTTATAATATACTGATTAATACAGACTATAGGGTTTGAGAGGTAGTGCACTCTATAACTCTTCTATCTGTATTATTTACAACGTTAAAAAGTAAATTGATTATTTTATATTAATGTAGTAACGTAGTAGCTGATATCCTGTCGAACGTTAAATGTTTTGAAAAACCTTTTATAAAAATTCATTTGTAGTTCTACGTATTATAAAGTTAAAATTTGGAGTATTGCGTGGTTTCGATTTTATAGTTAAAAGTTGCAAGCATGAGAGTTGTTTTTATTTCAAATAAATAACCGGTAACATTTGTGATGTCTTAACGGGCATAATGAATAATGGCATTTTAGTGTGATACTCTAATGAAAAGTCACATCTTGAGGGATTTTTATGTTAAATTTTACGTTACGTTTAATTCGTTATTTCCAGTACTTCGTCGTTATCAGCCTGTCAGTTCTTCTTAAACAATAGAGACTGTTAGGTAGTATCGTCTCTTTAATATGAACAACGCCTGCACCAACCATTTTAAGGATGCTCGACGTATTTTGTTAAAAACTGAATACGTACTTATCATGATGTTTTCTTCCAGCAATGTAGCTTGTTCAGTGTCCAATTTTCCAAAGGTAACTATGTTTCTGCACTCTTAAGGCTGAAATCCCACACAACCTAAATTAATTTAAATATTATGTATATGAGGATACGGAATGTTGTGCATCTTGAATCATCTGACAAAATGATCGAATCCTAGATAATTTGACTAAAGTTTCCAAGCTGGTTCCGATACCATTTTCAATCTATACTTGCAGCATTTTCGATCAATTTTATTTAAACCGAATTTGGACGGGAAAAAGGAAAATTAAAGTACAATCACGATACTTTACAGGAGTTGCTAGCAAGACTTGTCTGTGAAATCTGTGTTAGTTCCTATGTTGGTATGTCCGCAAATATCAGTTCTGAGAATATAAAATCTTCAGGACTAGGTTACAAAATCTAGAGGAATGTGACGTGAATGTTAAAAAGACTAAGCAGATTATTGCTATTATAATGGTAATGAGCCATTTCGCGCCTACGATATGTGCGAAATTAGAATCTCCCATAGCAAAACTGCAAATCTCATCGCGTTCTTGTCAGTTGGGATTATTCGGGCAAGGTAATTCGTATGGTAATTCAAATGGTCAGGAAGATATAAACTTATCAAACGATTTTTAATTATGTTCTTGAATGTTTTACTCTTGGTAAGGTAATATTAAATAATATAATTCGCTAATATTTTCAATGGTGTAAGAAAAGAATAGACAGGGTAATATTTTATAAACTGGGAAAAGTTATGGAAGAACTACCGTATAACAACTTAGTAATAGGCCTATGCGTTTTCCGGAATATGGTGAGAGTGAAAATCGTAGTATGATAATGATTATTTAGTTAATTAAAAGACGGTACTTGTAAAGAAAAGAAGACAATTTTGAAAACACACATACATTTATATATATATATATATATATATATATATATATATATATTTACAAAAATATTAAAGTGTCTGCCAAACAGTCGTATTAGTTAGACCGCAGCAGGTAGGCACTTTATTAAATTCAAAACGAACAAAAACAAACACAAGACAAGTGATTAAACGTATTAATTCCGTGATGAATAATAAACCAGTGAAATTTACAGTAGTAAAATTACAGTGTAAGTAAATTCTTTCAACATATTTACTTACTGCGGCAGAACATAAATCTTTATATATTGTTTACTACTTTCATCTACCTGTAACAAATTACGTCTAACAATGTTTTGAGACAAAATATTTTTCTATTACATGGATCAAAAGATAAACAAAGTTCGTTGACACGTTTAGTATAGCGTTCGATTACACTTTCAGATTTACCTGGTCAGCAGAAAATATAGAAGCTTTTTTCTCCTGGTAAATATGAAAAAAGTATATATATATATATATATATATATATATATATATATATATATATATATATATATATATATGTGTGTGTGTGTGTGTGTGTGTGTGTGTGTTGCCTCTGCATTCGGAACACACCTGGAATTTTTTAACGTGTAGGGGCATCGATGAAAAGACGTGCTGAAGCCTGCCTTCACATAAACGGCGCACATTTCGAACACTTGTAATTTCTTCGTCCACGTGTGCAGCATTTTGGCGTTTTGGTCCTCGGAAACACTGGTATTATAGCGTTCCTGTCGTAACATTTAATGTGTCATATTGGGACAACCATTGGTTTCCGGAACTGTGTGTATGTGTATATATATAATTATATGAAACTCTCTTTTTAACATTGTCGTACGGCGTTTTTGTATTACTATTGGGTTTTTTCAAGGTACCCTTTTCGCCGCTCCCCAAGTCTTACCTTATCCCACGACAGCTCAAAGCTTCACTGTTGAGTAATTACAAAGTCTTCTGGCACAATTGGATGCTGGTATTAGTGTTTCTTTTGTTACTGATTGACGAGCGAAGGAATTTTTAGAAAAATATGCCGTTGTTAATCAGATAGTTATAGATAATGCATTACAGACCAGGATTTTAGTGATATGTTTTGAGTTTGAGGACATTAATAATAAAGTGAGTCTTTATAATGTGTATATGGTAGTACTTAAGATAACTTATACGTGTACTCCAATTTGATTGATTGGTTGTTTGTCGAACTTAGTCTAACAACGCGGACACTAAAAACAACCACCAACAGGTAATTTTGCCATCCCGCATTTGGTAGGCTATCCCTATCCTTTCCTTCAACTGTCGCCAAAATCAATCACCAACAGCAACCATCGATTATTCTGCCAGAGGCGAAAGTCTCCCATCCCACTTTGAACCTGTTGGTTGTTGACGCTGGGCTGAAATTTAATTGATTAGCGCCGAGAGAGGTGCTCGAAAACAAAGCCTGTCCGGCATCTTGACCACACGAGCGTGAAGACTTCGCTGTGAAGGTCACCAACGTTCACTGAAACCTTAACTAAAGACTTGTTGCACGTGCAAAATATACTCATCTGAATACAAATAAAATAAGTCTTCGTTTCTTAAACGTGATTACCTACGCAGACTTGACGAGGTGTGTGTGTGTGTGTGTGTGTTGGTGTGTGTGCATGTGTGCGCGCGCGTGCGTACGTGTATATATATATATATATATATATATATATATATATATGACGCACAAAGTTCTAATCAGCAGATAGAGAAATACTGAAAAGTTATACAAGTTACATTCTTTTGTGTTCACAAGAATTTTGATAAGCCCCTATCGACTTGCAGGATGAAAAGCATACGAACCTGGTGTGTTATAGAAATTTCTATTCGAAAATACAACTATGTGAAGTTCCAGTGGTTTGGAAAATTATCAGAGTATTTAACATATTTTTGAAATGTTTCTCACTTCAAACATTTATACATTCCAAAGCAGATTTATGTACACATCTTAACATTAGATATTGCTTACCTGGAAAAGGTTTGTATATAAAAGGCAAATTTCTTTGTATGTATATAATGTTTACAAGTTCGTATTTGTTCCTTCTACAATTCGATATTGTTTATCCAATGTGGTATACCTTTTTTCGTATGCCCAAAACCCCAAAAATATGAGCTTTTATATCATATCCGTGACATTCAACAGCCTACCAAGTTTCCATATCTACTCATTGTACTCCTGGAAATATTAACCGTTATTTTGGTCATCGAAGTGTATCGGCGCAGCATCGAGCCGTTTAGCTAGAAATAAATATTTTGTTACCACTACTTATTTTAGCTTTTTGCATTCGTATTTCTTGAGTGTAAAAGAGCACTGTTTGATAGTTAATCACGGGAGAATTAGAGCACGACTAGTTTGGTCACCGCAATACAAGGATTTTTTTAGTTTTAAATGTTTCTCAGTACAGAACGTCGAAGTCTGCCATCGCGTCACGAAGTGGGACATTAAATCTTTAAACGATGGAGTGTTCACCCTACACTTTGTCTTTACCGTGTGATCACCGACCTGATGTACGTAAACTCAATAAAGTCGGAAAACAAACGAGAACTTAGGCTATAAACATAAAAATTTCTGTCATGAACAAGTACACCATATAGGATAGCAAAAAAAAAAAAAAAGTAAACAAGCTGAACAAAAAAATTATTTTAGTAAAATGGTGCAGCATGACGAAATTTATTAATTGCAGAAAAATAATATTTTAATTAACTCAACAATGAGAACCGACTGTTAGAATCTTGTCAACACCGGCTCGTGTTAATTGTTTGTGGTTAAAAATCTTTCATATAAAAGTCACGTGTAGATACTTTCTAATGTTTACGTATGACAGCAGAACATTTAGAGGAATTAGTAATGGGGACAATTTTTTTATCTGCCAATGAGAAATAAGTTTTTTATACTTCAATGCGAACATAAGCAATGTAGGCTACGTATGTTTAATTGTGGGTTTAGAGTGCTTGTAAACGTTTGAACGGAGTACAAAATACAGAAAAGAGTTATTGGGCACAATAAACCGTCTTTTATCGCAACATATACTTGTTGCTTACAATTCTTTGCTTGAGAGACGGTTTCCGTTAAACGGATCTGAAAATTATAAAAATTTTGCTAATTTAGTTGGTTAAGAAAATTATTGCCAAATATTTCTATGTCCATATATTACATGTCCAATTTGGCCTACTTCATCTTAAAAATATTGTTACTTACGTAAACAAAAAAGGAAAATGCAAAAAAAAATTCACCTAAAAATAGATTTTTAGTGGACGAACTACAAAAAAAAAAATAGGTAACGATTTGTTTTACGAATACACACAATCACAGTTTGTTTGAGGAACAAAATACTTGAGTATGTGCATTATTTAGTTTTCATTCAAACTTCCAAAATTATTTTTCCATTTATGCAACAAGTAGCGTGTAATCAACATTTGCTCGTGTATTTTATGATGTTTCACACTGGTATAAACAATGCCAATAACACAAGTTCAGCAGAAAACGAACAACGTTTTGTTTACTTAAATGACAACCATTTCTCGATGCATCTGTAAAGATGGTCAGAACCTTAAAGATACGCCTAACCATGACTAATTAAGTAAATTTTTGAATTACAAAGGACCTAGATTTGGGAACAACAATTTGTTGTACACACAAACAAATATGAAGCTGTACCAACCATTTCACTTTTACGAAACAAATGAAAGTAGTGACTCACTGCGGGCGCAGACTGAAAAGGATTTATAACTCTATAACACATATTGTCAGTTTAAAAAAGTTGTATTTGATGTAACAATGTTTCATTTTAATTTGTCACTGGTACGTAGGCATTACTTCTTAAGCTGATATTTGTAGGTCATCGTGGGTGGAAGGAAATGTATCTTCGCACGTAGAAAGTGCTCGTAGAGACACACACGCCGAAGAATGCGGAGACTTGTTGCAGTTATATTTGAAACGTTCAAAGAATGTGGCAAGGTTTGGAAAGTTTCAAGCTACAGAAGAGGACTATCCTTGGAAAGTTGTGTATTTGTAAACATTGTGGCCATCATTGGCGGACAACTTCATTATAACTTACCCGCATTCTTATAACTTGGGGGTATCGAGCGATGTGACGCAATGCCAACACGTTGGACTGCATGCACGAGTGCCAGGGTTTGATTCCCGGCTCCGGCCATCGTTATTCCGCAATTTAATGGCCAAAAAAGTTCATTGCCGAACCCTCTTTCAATTCCTGCCATTGTGTTCAGGTCTTCTTAAACCGTCCCTTATGAACTCATTGTATAGGAAGGACGTAAAATATGCCTACTTTATCTGTTAAACTGGGCTCAATGTTAGAGAATATTTATTTCTATGCAATGGGTTGGACAGATACCTGATTGGGTCACACACGTTTCACAGCATAGGCAGTCTGGAAATTATTTTGTAGGTGTACATGCAGAGTAAGGTTGAGATCTCGTTCGGTAGTTAGTTATCGTGTTGGCTAGCCTTAACGACCTAGATAAATCTCGCTTGTTTTCCCCAGGTTGGAGTAAATGTGAGTGAACCGTTACAATAACTTGTACTTCGGTCGCCTACTCGGCGTTTCAACTGCACTGCATCGTGTTTGAGGGAAACTTTTTCCTACGAAAGTAACAAATTGTAATACGTATATTTACCTACGAAAACGAAACTTTTTCCATGCAAAGTCGGAACAGGGTAGATAATACTTAAAAACCCTCCTAAATTGTAAAATCGGCTTTATCAGAGAGCTGAACCTCATAATTCAATAACATGATACAAAATAAACCATGACGTAGGCATGCCTTGGAACTTGCTGCAGAACCGCGTGCAATAACATACACGTTCACTGTTTACAACCACTGTCAGTTAGGTCTTGGGCGGTAAACCTAAACGCCGGTTCACTGGTTTGTCCATAACTTCGATCTGGAACGTGAAAAAAATCGCTGCGATTGCTGCGTTGGCCCTTGCCTTCACTTGCGGCAAAATTTTCTATATAAACTACTGCTTAACAGTTGTTTGGGACTTAAGGTGTTATTTTTTCTTGAGGCACGGAAAGAGGAAAAGTTGTATGTCGACTCCAATACGTGTGTTAAACACCACTTTGTCTCTAAGAGCAGAGTTTTCGTAGAAAATGTGTTTCATTGGGGCTTTAAGCTGCGACACTATTATTTGATTTCTGGAAAGTATCTATTACAATCCAACGCAGGTCTCTATCATTTTGTTTTACGATTACGGCTGGTAATTTTTCTCAGCTATAGCAATTACACTGATCCAAATTTATCCCTTTGAGGAGCTGGCTATCAGTCAGTAAATTTAAACAATATATATGTAGTTATAAGTGTGTTTTCTTTTCGTAGATAAACGCAATGTCATCATGTTTGATTGTTATACATAAAAAACACTTTTTGTAGCACGTTATAGCACAGCTCATGCTCCAGATCCAACTAACAATGTTATAAACATGTTTGTGAAACAAATAAATATAATTATTACATTCTAATACGATGAAATAAATCTAATTACACCGTAATATTTTTGGGCACATAAAAAACTCACTACAGTTCAAAATCCTTAATCAAGCGATTAACGCTATTTCGCAAAATTATATCTGAAACTATTCTTTGAAGATTCTTTAAAGAACTTGGCTGCACATTTTTCGTCAAATAGGTTCACTGCATAGAGTAACCAACAATTCAGCAGCAGGACGCCGGAAACAGCGCATGCCTGTTTAGCGTTTTAAGAGTAAGAGCAATTGTGCTCTGGTAGCACGCTTCAATGTCGCCCTTATAGATTCTTCTCTTTTGTACTTCAAAGCTCCAGGTAAGCAATATGTAGAATTTGAGAGGAGTCGCTAGTAAGACTTTTCTATAAAGAGAGTGTTGGCGCGCATACCTGTATCTCCGTAAATTACTTACAGAAATACAGTATTTTTTCAGCTAAAAAAAAAGAAGCTAACATCTATGGACACCCAATTATACCTTAGTCCTTTCGCATGTCATTAAAACATAAAATACACTAAACATGGCTAAAAATGGTATTTTAGGACTTCGGCACTTAGTCTCCTAAATGTAAAGGAGAAAATTACGCAAAGGAATCTGTAGTTCACCTCTTTGATTTCGACGCGGGCAATAATATAATGTTTGCATACATGATTTGCGTATTGTTGGACTGCAGGTGAGCGAGATCGGGACCTGAAAGCACGCAGGCTCTAAGGATGACACTTGCTCACTCACCACGCGAATAATCGCCTCTAAGCTCTAGGTGCCTGTCTTCACCTGGAGGACATCTTCTATCGGTCCTTATTTCATTATTACAAAAATATTCATACGACTGTTAATTAAATATGGCCATAATACTGTTTTAGCCTTCATTTAATTTTTGTGGCACCGAATACAGAAGAACGACAAAATTGTACCTAGCAGATCCACAATCGGGGAACAACTCTGAATCAGATTCAGTCAAAATATCTTCTCCGCTAACATTTAAAGGTCATTGTGATATTGATGGTTTGGCGGCCGAACTGTAAGGATCCATTACTACCAACGACTGCAGTGTTAAGTATTTCGCCCTCAGACGTCTAATCTTGTAACAAGTACTGTGCGGGACGACTAAGCCGACAAGCTTGCCCAAGGACCACCAGGACCTTCCATAAAGCGGTCGCCGAAATTGCTCGCGAGAACGACGAAACGTCGTGGACTTGACGAGCATAAAAACACTTGGAGGTTCTCTTCCACCGCAGGTTTGACGCCTACTTCTGACCCTTTGTTACTTGTGTGGGTTGAGGGGTCAAGCGGCTGCCATGGATTACACAGCATCGCGAGAGAATCAACTCCTTGTACATGATTTACAATGCAAGGAAACTTTTATGGTTGAGACTCATCCTTTTCCCTCTATCCTATCCTCCTTTTAGACTGCTTCTCAAGGAACATAACGTGCTGCTAACGAAGGTCTCTGTGGTTTGATGTAACAGGCAGATTTATAATAAAACCAAGGGGCAGTGAATGGTGCAGTGGCTAGTGCACTCGCCGCCCACCAAGTTGATCCGGATTTGATTCCCAGCAGGGTCGGTCCCCGGATTTTCACATGTGTGAATCGTGCCGGACGATGCCACTCGTCGGTTGGCTGTCTCTGGGATCTCCCGTTCCTCCCGCTCCTTCATTCCGGCACCGCTCCATACTCAAATCATGTCACCCCTCACCAAAGCTAAAAGACTTAGATGTTAAGCACTGACCAAAATCTCTTCTTTCTTCACTCACCAGTGGAAGTCTTACAAGGGATCATCTAATTCAAAGAAACAAAAAAACACCAAGGAAGCCAGCGGCAGTTTAAGCATCATAAATATTTCTTCAACTGTAGTATATTCTAAATTTTATGAAATCCAACGTAAGCGACAGTTTTTGACTTCAAAATTAATGTTATATTTACGAGTATAATGGTTCACTATAATCAGTAACATGAATTTTTATTTTAGACACATAATAAGAGGATTTTAAAATTGGTTGAAGTTGATTACCACTAATAAACACACAAATGTGCTAAATCAAAGAAACATTATGCACAACACATTGACGTAAATCCTCTAAAAGTTGTGCAAAGTTACAGATTTATATTAACCTTATCTTATTCAGTCAAACTACGGAACATCTAATGAATTCTAAAACTGTCGTAAAAATAAGTAAAAGCCAATCATTTATAGCTATGTTATATTGATCCATCTCGATATCAGTGATTTTCATGACAGAATAAAAAATTTGCATAAATATGCTGATCAATTTAATTTAAATTACTTACATAACACATTCCAAGCATGTTGCTTATTTTAAGTTGTAAATTACAGTACCATGAACAATAAAAATAAAACACGGCAAGTTATAGAAATAGGACACTACTTTTAATTTTTTAAAATAAATGTTACCACCTCTGACAATTTAAAATTTCTAATAAAATGTGTATTTATTGTACAATTATTTTTGTTTATCTTTATTCTAGAGATGAATATCTTGTTAATAATCTTTCGAACTCTTTTTTTCTTGTGAATCTTCAGATTTTTACATTCAGATAACATCCATTGTTCTATTCTGTGATTTGTGGCACCAGAAAGTATTCAACATACGCTGTTTAGTAAATTCTCAAAAATTTCCAGAAATATTTATTTGCGTTCAAGGCGAATTGGTAAAGAAATATGATTTGCCTCGTTTAAAATTTTACTGTATCATGTATCACACAAATACCTGTTTCAAATGCAGTGTTAAATACAAACACGATCTAAACATACGATTAAAATACCATCACTAGTTATATTATTCCTTGTTAATATAAGCAATATTGTTTATCTCCTCTGATGTGGGTTCGGAATTCAGGGCAGAAGAAAGTTTCTTATTTTATGCAAACTCATAGGTCTGTGTGTGTGTTTATATATATAATATAAAACATCGTGTAAAAAATGTATATGCGACCAAGAATCTTAAACAGACACGTGTGTGCATATGTATATGCGGTATGTATATATATATATATATATATATATATATATATATATATATATATATACACATACCGCATATACATATGCACACATGTGTCTGTTTAAGATCCTTGGTCGCATATACATTTTTTACACGATGTTTTATATTTCATCGTAATGATAAATTTACATATAGAAACTATTTTTTCATAATACGTCAGCTATTCGTTCCAAAATATTCGGCGCCCTCTAATTTTTGTTAAATGTCACGTGTTCCTATTAATTATAAGTGAGAAAAGTATTTCCGTATATTTGGGCAACGCGAACAAACTTACTATTGAAACAAACTAATAAATAGTCACCTTAGGAATATTTAAATTTAATACGTTAGTTGCTACTGTTAAACATCGGAAATTTCTGCATTCTTCCTAGAGCAAAAACTTATTATCTTTACAATGTATATTCACAAGTGGTAATGGACTGATGTGAATGTTTAAAAACAAGTTATATTGGTCTGCATTCTTATGATTATATCATGCTTTAGCCGAGTCATTTATTGTGACATGTTCCCTTTTAATACGTATGCATGAAAAAGTTTAATTGTGAAGAAATATTTGTACGTGGCATACTCATTTATATTTCACATTCCCCAGACTTTAATATTAAACTCATCAAGAAAAGTTTGTTTTTCTATACGACAATGAATAATAGCTTGGACGTAAAAATTTTTTTCACTCTTTGTAAAATTTACATTGCCGCGGAATGAGATTAATTTTTAATGATTAATTTGAAAGATAAATCATGTAATAAACTCTTCCATAACAGATGTTTCTGAAGGAAATTCATAACTTTAAAAATGGCATGGCAATTTTAAAACATTATTGATAGAGGTTGTTGTCTGAAATAGCTGCTCTATGTCCTTGGAGATGAAGAAAAGAAATTGGATAGTAATTGAAGAATTAACATATATATTTAATAAACAAAACATTTGTTGGAGTATGGGATATTTTTCACTAAGAATGTAAGTACGTTTAGTTATCTAGTAAACTGAAGAAATATATATTTCTTCTTAATTTAGAATTTGTTTATCCGCAAAAGTTATTTTATTCACAAATTCCGTACCGTACTCAAAGCAATCCGTATGTACTACAATGTTATAATACTTTGTAAATAAAATAATTAATGTTTAGCAAGAGCGTAATATTTCTATGGTGTTCATCAAATTTACTTAATAACTGTATTTTTTGTTATTACCAAGAACCTAACAGAAATATGTTAAAAGCTACCTCGTTTTTTTTTTTTGTGTGTGTTCTGGTTGTGCACTGTCTGCAACTTCTTGGACAGATACAAGCAAGGAAGCGTGTATAATGAATTATTATTTGTTTCAGTGTTGTTATCAGAGTTGTTTCAGAGTTAACGGTGACTCTTTACCCCGAGAAGTATTCTTTAATTTTGGATTGTAAAGTAGAAAACAAGTTTCAGGTAACAAACAATGCATGCACGCACTTCAAGACATAAGTGAGTGAGAGATTTTTGGTCAGCGCTTAACATCGAGGTCTTCAGCGCTGGTGAGGGGTGACATAAAGTGAGTATGGATCAAAGCCGGAATGAAAGGGCGGGGGAAACGGGAGATCCCCGAGAAAATCAGTCGACCAACGGCATCGTCCGTTCAAGACATAAGACTATATATATATATATACCTTTTATAAGATGTTAACAAGAAAACCTACCATAACATCACGTATCATGTGACTATTAAGTGTTATTTAAAGTTTAGTTCGCCTGTAAATGAGTACTCTATTGTAATTTCTTGTCTATGAAGGTACCCACATGAATATGCATTTTTAGTTTACATAATTAAGTTTTTAATGTAAAATTAGCTTTGAATAATAAATATAAACGGTAAGGATCTAGACGTGCCATATTTATCAACACAGTCTTACTCCTCGTCTATAGGTACAATGCACTTTTAACGTCTTACAACTTTAGTCGAAGATATCAACCGAAAGTGTGGAATCATTCTTAATATTTACCTTTAGTTCTTCTGTTCGAATAATATTTTGTTTATGACTGGCTGCTTTTTAAACACCTACAGCAGAAATGTCAAGTAGTTTTGATTAGAAAGTGAAGTACATACTAACACTGCACATAATGACTGTCACAAAGTGATCGTTATCTTTCACTTATGCGAAACTTTTCCCCTGGCAGTAACACAGCAAGACTAAAACATCTTCAAGGTATACCATTTATTTCTATATTATTATTTTTTCTTTGATCTGCTATGACATGCGTACTTTCCACCTTCCCATTACTAACCTCTGGGAAAAAAACGAGCAAATAAATGCAGGTGTAATGGATTGAGAAATGACAGTTTAAAAAGTAGTAGTATGTATGTGACAAGTTACTTAAGCGTATAGCACAGCACTGTACACTACCTTGATTCTTCATATAAAACTGCAGAAAATTTGTTAAAATTTGTTTTATTTGAACACAGTTGAAATGTCTTAATATTTACCATACTATTATACAGTTTTATTTTTAAGCATATATGATTCACACTGCAATGAAAGGATCATTTTTATGATAAATATTATCATAAATATGGTTAGGAATATTGTGTGTTAACATTTGCACAATAATTTTTACTTACAAGCAAAAGAAAGAACAATCACGAGTTTGTTGAAAATTAGGTCTACCTATTTATTAAGAAAGATAAAGCCTCGATACTTTTGAAACACATAAGTCATTCTGGTGCCTTAGTAGTCTAATGTTGGAATCTAAACTACTCCTGTCACTGCCCGCCACAACATAAATGCTTACACGCGCAGCAAATGTTTAATGACACACACCCAAAACTTCAAGCCATGTTCTAGAAGGTAGTTTAGTAATTTAATATATCTCGGTCGAATGTTTTGATTTTAACAACGGTTATTTTGGTTAAGATCTACATAAACTTTTAAATACTACGCCGTGCAAGGATTCCGTCTGCTGCAGCTTTAGCGACAAGGACTTGGCTATTAACCATCGTTAAGAACGAGGCAGTTATATTTAAAACAACCTGCTAAGGTTTGCTATCATATAGGTAGATATATTTGTAATATAACCAGGTTATGTAAAAAAATTCTGCCGACAAGTTACAATTAAGTGACTTATTGTACACTTTGAACCTTTACTCGGGTTACTGTGTGAACGACTCAAGGAGAACTTGTTTCCTACCTACCTCGTGAGTTATTGTAAAAGCCTTCGGGCTGTCACTTACCTTATCACTTGTGTACACGAAGCGCTCGCCTAAAAATCATAATAATTCCTGTCTTAGAACAGCTTTAAGAGGGCGTGGTTGATAAATAAGCGCTGAATTCTTCGACTGAGATCTACACATTTTGAAAGCCAATATAGAAAAACTGCAAAACGGCAATCCATGATAATTATATTAGTCAACTGTATGAGAAAACATTTACCCAGAATTATGCATGTTAAGAGTGATCTCTTGCACTGTAATTAAATTTACGAGATTTCGGCGTCAGAGATTGTTCGTCAGAAATACGTTAATCGAGAAAAAACTTTTCCCATAAAGTAAAGTTATGAAACAAAATACAAAAATTCAAGATGGTCACAATTATAATTCTTTGTTTGTCGTTGCTTTTTTACATATCTGATTCCAGTTAAATATTTTTATTACGTTCTTAAAAACCAATTAGATCTGTATCAATAATAACGTCAAACGGAGCTTTAATATTCTCGGCGGGGCGAGGTCGCTATTTTTATGGCACGCCGATAAAAAAAGCAGTCTACTGTAGGCTTGAAGATAACTACAAAATGTGTACAAAGAATACTTATCAGCTGAAAGTTGTTACGAAAACTTCAATTTCAAAATTTTTTGACCAAAATTATATTTAAACACTAGAATATTATTTAATTTATATTGGTCTTTACGTCTCTTTGACAGCTTAGTCATTAGAGACAATTATCCACAACTTTACACAAGGATAAGGTCTTATGAAAGGGGTCGATTTCGGTTACGCTTACATTCGCCCGGAGTGATTTCGGGAAACGAGAAATAGTCGGTCATATTGCTCGCACACTCCCACGTCTCAATCGCGCTAGTAATGAACACACAGGATTCAAAACGCTGACATCAGCCAAAATGAGTCAAAATGTCTAGCTATAGTTTAAGTTTATAATTTACCAATATTTTCTAAAGAAACGTAAACAAAATTAATAAGAACGCTGCAGAACCCAGCATACGTTGTCCTATTAGTGTACATATTTAAATTGATGTTGATCGAATTACGAACCCCCTCCCCCACTCGTATGCCCTATATGCCATAAGAGGACGTTAGATATACGTGTTGATGCGCTGCAGCGCTATCTAGTGGCGAATTGTAGCAAAATGGATATCGCTAAAATAACATGTGTGTTCATATATCGATGTATACAAATTTTCATGGCGATCTTTGGATATCATAGAGGTTGACGCCCGTAGATGGGAAAGTTAGAGTAAAATTGATAGTATATAAACCTTTTTCCATGGAACACAACAAGTTTCAATACAATCAGTCAAACGGTGTCGGAGTTTGTCGATCTCGTACATACATACCAACATACACACACACACACACACATATATATATATATATGTATACATTGTAGAACATACAAGCATCAATACCTGGTTTTTACATATCCTGTTAAAACTATGGTCATACAGAAAATAGTCAACACTCGAATACTTTTCTGACGATGTTCTCGAGATAAATGACTTAAGTGAACGTCTCATCGACATCGAATTTCAACAGTCATAACAATCGGCTCAGATGAACAGGATACTGTAGAATAATAATATGCAGTGTGCTGCGGCAAGGAAGTAACAAAACATTCGCCTGTAGTAGTTTCGTGCCTCAAAGAGCTGGAATAAGGACAGCCTCAGAGGGGCTCGAATGCAAATATTTCGTAGTTGAAACCAAATGAGTCAGCTTTGGATTCAATTTTCACAAACCAGTTCAAAATTGGAATAAGCTAACATTCACCTATTACAGATTTATTTTACTGATTTCGAATGAAGAAGCTTAAAAAATTAATTAGTAAAGCACACTAATCAAAAAATTCTCAATGGTTCCGATTTAGATTACAGGTTTTTCATAAGTGACTCAGTAAATATTCATTGCTTGTGAGCAGTTTTACACTGAATTAAGAGGTGGATCCCAGGTTCCTTCACTTTTACATTTTCTTTTCTTTTTTTAATATAAACGGGAGCTGATATCGTAAAATCGATGTGTAACTTTGCTTGGTCTATACAAAACGCAGTGTGAAAAAAAAATTCATTTTATAAAATAACTTAGCTGAAATAATTACATTACATAGCAAAACCAATTTGTAAGAAAGTTACAGAGTAATTTCACGTTGTCGGCTGTCGTATGGGCTTAAATAATATTCGCTTGAAAGCCTAGAAACTCCGCTCATGTCCTTAAGGAGATAATTAACTAGGTTTCTTGGTTTTCTGTTTGTTCACTTGTAACAAATTTTAACGACTAAATTTTGAACTTCTGAGCCAACAATGACTTTAAGTATTACTTAGGAACATTTTATATTCATAAGTGAGAGGACTGTTATGTACGTTTACTGATGTGAGACTAAAATAAGTAAATAATTAGTTTATCTCTAATTACTGTCACCATTCAAAACAGTTAAGACACGTAAACAAATAATTTTAAAATAATTGTTTATATTTCCTTATTAGCTTTAATTTATTTTTTTTAATAATTACGTAGCATTTGTGTTGTGGAGAAATTTAACCAGGAACACGGTTTAAGAAATCTCCCCCCTTAATTTTTAATTTGTTGGAATTAAATAAAAAGTCACTGTTATCTAGTGATTATTAACTGATCCATATTGGCGTACGTATGTTGGCAGCAAGGAAGCATATGCAGGCGTGGGTTAAGTTCATTACAGGTTAGAAAGACCTATGTTAAAAGTCTGGCAAGGGACCTGGCGTTTGTTCTGGTATAGATACAGGTCGTTCGGGATAAAGTGAGCATCAAAAATTGAACCTTTGAAAAATATCAGAAGCTGCTACTGTATATTATTTAACATTAGCAATAGTTGCCTTACTGCTTGTATGGTTGGCAGCGAAATTACGCAATGTAGTCTGTTTTTTTCCTACGTAAATACACAATACTGAAACAAAATCACCCAAAACTTACATAATTGTATTTTAGTATTTAATAAACTTTTTTTTTAATCGAACTGTATATATTCCTATTGAGTACACAGTTTATCTTACACATGCAAACATCAAGTAATGTGTCCAGAGAGGCTAGACATTTCCTGTCGTTAATGGTTACGCGCGGAAGGATACTAAATAGCTGAAAATAGAACTTCGGCAGGGCTTTTTGAATGCTCAATCGCCTTCGAGAGATTTTTTCGTAAATATAATGTTACATGAAGTAAATGGCTCGTCATTTCGGCAAGCCTAGATAAATTTTAATTATGCTACTGTTTCGTATTTTATTAGATCCGTTAGCGATAGCAGCTCAACTAGTGGCAGAAATGTGCCCTGCGGCAAACTCTCCCATAAGAAAGCACGTTAACCTGTAGTAGAGTATAAACGTTAGCAGGGGTGTGTAATTGAATAGCTGGTCTCGCGCGGGCACGGGGTAGACGTGGTAATGGGCGCGTGATCATAGTTCCGGTTACAAACTGTGAGAAGAAAACAGTTTCTGCGCTCGGTGCGAAGGACCCTGGCTCAGGGGTGTGAAACTTGCCTCGTGACTCGCCGCTCAACGAAAGTTCTCAGAGGCGCCCTGGAGGTGTGAAGTAACTAACCTACAAGTCACGCCACCCACCTTATGGCTTGATCCACAATAGCGCGACAGGCGCGACGCGAAGTGCGCCACGCGACACTAAAACATTTTCGATAAGGCTATTTTAGTATGTTATATTTTATAAATGCTGAAAGGGAGCAGATATCGCAAAACCGTTTCACAGAAATGTTGTAAATTGTTTGTATTATGTAGGCTAATTTTTTTAAAACATACGTTAATTTATTTTTGCCTAATTAATAACTTTACAAAAATTTAATTAAGTCGATAAATAGTAAACAATATAGAAAATTATGTTTTTAAGAAAACTAAGCTACATAGTACAAACGATTTTCAATATTTAGCCTATATGTAACGATTTTGCGAAGTCTGCTATCATTCAGGATTTAAAAAATTTAACTTCCAGTAACAGCATAAATATAAACCCGTGGCCGTAATAGAAACTCTAGTAGGTCTGTCACACGACAAAAACTACAAGGAAAAGTTAAATGTAAATAGTACGACAAACACAGATGTAAACATAAATTTTTTTATTCTTTCGTTTATTTTTAATACATTTTAAGTACCCACTGGGATTCCCGAACACGAACATAATTTCGCAATTAAACATTTGCTCAGAGGAGTATGTGCCGGTTTCAAATTTTCACATTTGATGCTTGGGAACAGCGGAGCAATAAAAGCCAAAGTACCACGCTAGGCGAGAAACATATCACCTATATTCACAGCATGCCAAACTTGCGTGATAAAGGTTTCTGCTGTAGTCTTTTTACCTGTAAGAATTTAAGAGGTGACCTTTAAATATTACTTTTGGATAGTGTGATGTAAAGGTCATTTTACGCAACTCGTTCTGTGCTGTACAAATGCAGACTCTATTTTCGGAGTAACTGCAGTTTTTAAGGCCTCCCCCCCCCCCTATTTTTGTAGCAATTTTGAGAGGCCAGATAATCATGTTTCTATCATGAGTACTTAATTTTTTTAAAATTACTGAAGCGTAGTTTCGACTGTGTGTTATTTTTGTAGATGAATGCAATACGAATAAATTAAGTGGTTTTATGTAAAAAAAAATAATACGCTTAATACGCTTAAGCACCGTCCATGCGACAGGCGAGGACTTCTCTTAAAATGGTTACGATTTGCTTACAATAACAAACAAACATTTCTCGTAAAATAAAAAAATGCAATTTACTACTAACTCATAGGTTTCACCAACATCTGGGCAAAAAATTAAATTCCGTTTTTCAGCTTTGTCTGCGACGCGAATTGAATAGAAGCAATTTCTGTTAGGAACACGCGTCGCGTCTTAAATTTTTGTCGAGCTGAAGTCATAGAAACCTCGAAGTTTATTGGCTGAAAAGTTATTCTATTAGCATCGCGCACTTTGAGTCGTGTCTGCCACGTCATTGTGAACCCAGCATCACCTCGGTAGCTGAGGAGGAAGTATTCGGAAAACGACGTGACCTGGACCACATCCTAGTCTGCCAAGGGTTTTCCCCGCAAGGCGAGATCCTATTCTGACTCGCTTCGTTACGAAACTAGATGTGCGAAGCAGGCAACTGCGGTGACTAGCGCACGCTCGCACGCTGTAACGATTTGTTTACGCAAATACTGTTTTATGATGACGCACACGTCCCGGAGTGGGTGGGCTTGCGACATTGCTGATTGAAGGTATAGTCTGTCTCACGAAAGAATTCCATTTTTTGACAGTTTTGAAGGCTAAAGTGTGTACCAATTTCTGCAGGAAATAACTTTTAATTTTGATAAATTGCACAGTTTGAGACCCAGCTAAGTGTGTTTGTGTAAAAGTTACTTTTGTCAGAGGAAAACATTGCTTATTTCATGGAAACAACTAAAAAAATAAATGCAAACACAAATGTCAAAAAGTGGAATTCTTATATGAGACAGACTAAGTGGTACGTGACGAAGTGAGCACTTTGCAAAACATCTTGTCAAGAATAATCATTTATAATATTATTTATTGAATGTTATAATTTAAGAAATTTACAGTTTATACTCTTAAGTGTTCATTAGATTTCTTGGTAATGTTAGAAAATAGTAGGAAACTATATATAATCTAAAAAAAAAATAATAATACTAGGGTTTGAAAAGTGTTCACTTTATCCTGATATATATATATATATATATATATATATATATATATATATATATATATATATATATATATATGAGAGTTTGTTTGTGTGTGTGTTATTAAGGCTTAAGACCATTGTCAGTAATTTCTGCTGCTTTTGCAACTGTTAATTATTTAGTAATTAAAAGTATAATATATTGTCCACCTATAAGTGTATGTGTTAAAAATCTCTGTTGACTTACTTAGTTATTAAATTTGATCATTTTAATTCGATATCATAAAAACGTAATAATTTATGTTGCAAACAATTGGCTATGTAGTAAACATTATTCACAACACGACTGTGTGACTAATTTACCCTTCTTCATTCAGTATTAAATATATAATATTTGTGAGAACATGCCATGGCCTTAAGATAGCTCAGGAATGTTTCACGTTTGTGTAGCACATAATACACGGAGCGTTAAAGGCGCTGCTGTCTGGTGTATGTATTGCGGTAACACCCAAACGCGCAATCCACTTGTATAGCATTGCAGTAACTTACTGTATAGGACTTCAAGCGATAATTATGACTCCGGGACACTTTTATACCATTTTCCATAATTCCCATATGGATATTTTTTTTTCGGGATTTATCGTAGGTATATTTATTTATTCATGACTACTATGTATTGAAAACTTTTTTTTTTGTAATGTCCAAATGTCTCATCCACGTGTGCAAAGTCATCCCTGCTTAAATTCATGTTTTCTGTAGTACGGATGATTTAATGTCAAGCGAATGTTTCTGTTTCAGTATCTCTCAAATCCGGTTCGTATTTTCACACATACGGTAGCCTAACTTGACCATTATCGATGGCCAGAAAATAATGTATTTTATAAATATGCTGAATTTTTTAAATTCTAGCTATACAGAATGTCCCGAAACGGCGGTATAGTAAGCATACCACGCGAAACTTGGGTTAAATTGCAGGGAACGAAATATTGTACGAAGACGCATTACGTTCACAATGTGGAAACGTAGCATTGTACTTATTCCTCTCTTGCGCTCCACAGGTATCTTATTTATTTTACTACTACTGTTGATATTATGGGCTCAGGATGAACTCCCGAGCAGTTCAATCATGAGTCCACGTTCACTTGACATAACATACATAAAATTATATTTGGACGTGGAGCGCACGAGGGGATTTACTCTGTGATGTAAGTAACAAAATAATTTGCGTTATTATATAGTTAAGTCCATTAGCATATGTGACAATCAAAATAGAAAGTAAGTAACAGTTGTCGTATATTAGTTTTTTAAAGAACTCTCTTAGGTCAGTTGAAATACTGAGTGCGAAAAAAAAATAAACCAACAATTATTTTTATAGTTCTATACTTGAAAGTTGACAAAATTTGCTAATTTCTGAAAAGTATATTAATTACTGCAATTATGATTACCTTATTCTGCCAAAAATACACTCAGTGTAAGCTATGTAGATTTTTGACCTGTCATGTGGCAACGTGCTATGATTGCTGAAATGTACATCTGAACCTGATAAATTACTTAATGATTGCCGACGTACACAACTAAACTGACAATACCAATACACATACATGATTTCTTTCCGAAGAGGTTGTGTACGGGAGTTGATGAGATTTAGTTCATAAAGCTGGAAACAGTTGACGAAAACCGGTTCTGTAAGAACTTTCGCCAATGAAATGTGAAATTACTACAGATTACAAAGTAATATTGAAGTAAGATGAAAATAATGTACATGATGATGCAATTAAACATTTAATCCATATGGGAAATAACACGAGTCAAGAGAGTAAACGCTCAATGAATGGAAGGCAAAGAGTTATATATGGAATTGGCAAAGTTTATATCATATTGTTGCGTGCATTGTACCTGGAGGCCGGTGATCGGCGGCTGTTTCGTAAAACTTTGAGGACTGGCCCCTTATCATAGGCCGGGCGCCTACGTGATGGAAGTCACGCCGAAGCTACGTCATAGATACCTCTCCCAACTGCTTCTTAACCCTACGAGGGCTGCCTACGTGACTCACGTCATGCCCGGAACATGTTGTAATATCTATTTTTAGACCCCTGAAGTGCGGGGAGTCCCCAACTGTTTTGACGAGTATATAATCGCCGAATCGACAACTTTGGGGACAGTTCGCTATTTGTCGTGCTAGAAGAAGGTGCTATGCTTGTGGAGAGAGAATGCTGAAGACACCTTGGTGACGTCAGAGTCTACTGTAAGGCGGCAGGCGGCTACCTTCGAAGTAGTGTTGGGCGAAACAAGAGGACTGTTGCGGCGGGCTGACAAGCGAAGAGGAGGTGCGCGACGGGAGTCGAACCGAAGACTTCAAGAGTGAAGACAGCGGTGCACTCGGGGTGCTGCACAGCACACGGTGATTCATCACCACTGCGGACTATTAAGGTTATACACTGTTACTATTTGAGAGACTGTTGATTGGATATATGACTGAATTTTATTGTGATTTGTAGTGTTTAATTAATTTATGGAATACATTTTTTGTTCTTTAACTCTCAAAGTTAATTAACGTGTTTGTGACACAGGAGTAATTGTGTGCATAACTAATTGTGTTGTGAAAGTTATAGTTGATTGCTGTTTTGTGTTTTTGTAAGCTTTGTGAACTAGTATTTACTTATAATTATAAGACCTCTATCCCAAAATAACTCATGGGAGTTGCCCATATATAAAGTTTATGTCTCAAACTTTTAACAATATTATTGGTTTTGTTTGATTCCTTTCCTCAAAAATAAATATGGATTAATTTATCGTAATAGTCAAATATATATTACTTAAGAAAATACGCAGATTTTGGGTGAGGTCAATATACTGTATGTATAAACACTGCGATTGCTTTTATTTGCAGTCAACATAGATGGTTACTGAGCACTGAATTTAGCGTGTGACCTAATTCTCTTTGTACTAGTCTCTCACATCGCATATTACGACACACCGCAATCTTGTACGCCCAAGGTGCAGCGTTTAACATGTCGTGCTGGCCGGCAAATTACAAGTCTTCTGCGTGCAGACGTGCAAGTCAATTGAAAAGGATGAGCTTGGTGAAGTGCGTTCGTTCCCCAAGCATTTTCCCTCAAGTATAGCACATCTGGGAAAGTTTTCAGTAATCACGCCAGCATTTACGTGGAAAATGGCATTAATATGTTACGTAAAATAAATTGTTTAGATAACGTACACGATGGGTAGAGATGATGGTTTATCGCGGGAAAAGTTGACTGTTTGATGGATTTCAATACATGTCCAGCTTACCAGAAGATTACTGGCTTTAGCTTGTACGTGGAGCTGTTGCCATATTTGACTGAGCCAATAAGAATCCCGATATTGTAATATTTGATGTCTGCAGACAGCTACGTTGTGTGAGTGTTTTCAAGGCTATCTTGGCACAAAACATTTTCGCGATATACCATCATCTCTAACGATGGGTTAAATTTCATCCACTGTATTAATTACACGTGCGTTGATTGAAGTTCAAAAAAAGTTTGAATCTATACTAATAAAATTTTATCTTTTAATTATTTCTGTTGCACCCGAAAACAAACCCCAATAACCGTGGCTAATAATGTTCAATTCTAATCATTTAAATCCCACAAAAATAATTACCATTCTGTTAGCTTATCTCTAAAAATAGGTTTTAAGCAAAGTGGTAACTCTAATTGAAAAACAGGGTACATAAGGAGTGTAGTGAAGTAAACAATGCTTTTAAAACGTCCTTATAAGTGAGTTAGATCTCTTAAGAGGGCGTGGTTCATAAATCAACGCTAAAAGTATTAATCTATAACTGTAGGTTTCTTGAAATCAGTTTGCGTAAAATTAAACAATAGCAATCGTAGACAACAGTGTTACGAACTATAATTAAATAACACTAATAAGCAAATTTTAGCTTTGCGAGATAAATCATTTAACATTTCAATACAGACATACTTCTGTGTAACAATATAACGAACACATCTGTTTGTAACTGACCGTCAAGACCTAAAGTCATATAACAATGACGTAAGTTACGACATACGCAAATGATACCGCCAACTGTAACATAGCAATTGATTATTTGTATATATCCGCCTGATTTGTTTATGTTTAGGAATATTGACGTTTGTTTGTCTATGTATACTTAAGTATCTTTGGCCGTAGACGCCTCGAGACGTGTTATTTTATTACGTGTTCCTGGTTTTGTAATTTATATTGTAATAGAATTTATCAGTGGTAATGGTCTCCAGGTTTCTA
>PNEQ01072140.1:0-26841 GCA_003012365.1 Medauroidea extradentata
TATATATATATATATATATATATATATATATATATATATATATATATATATATATATATATATATATATATATATATATATATATATATATATATATATATATATATATATATATATATACAATAATATACATATATATGTATATACAATAATATACATATATATATGTATATACAATAATATACATATATATACAATAATATACATATATATGTATATACAATAATATACATATATATGTATATACAACACACATATACACACACCCACACCCACCCACCCACACACACACACACACACACACATATATATATATATATGAGGCGGTCCATTCACCACTTAGGCCTTTATTATTTCATGTCTTGTTTCATTTTAATCATTTCCTTATGTTTGACTTATTGAATTTGCTACTATCTATATAATTACTTTCAGGTATTGTTGACAGTTGTTTGACTTTTTATCTGTATCAGTTTTGAAATTGTTAAATTTTATATGTATTTAATATGGTTTGTTTAGGATGAGGCAACTTTGTGTTTTAATTTAAATTTAATATTTCATTTGCAGCTAAATTGTTATTGTATTGTTACTTAGCGCTGGGTGTATTGTTGGCTAGTTCTGTTGGATGGCACAGGCGTGCCTGCCCAGTTCCTGGAATCGCTATATTTATATTTTTAACCGTTTTTCTAATACTTATAACGAAGTGCACATGAGCCGCTGCTCGTTGAGAGTGCGAGAGAGACAGTAATATGTTTGCGCGTGCTGGCTTGAGCCAATGGAAGGACACGTAGTTCTAATTTATTTAAATTTATGTTGTAAATTATTATGTAATTATGGTTTTCACAAGTATATTTTTACTTTCGCCGCGCTACATTTTGGTGCAGTGACCAGGATATTCGAAGGTTTACAACAATTTCTTCATTAATTTTTACCCGATGCATCACAATATATATATATATATATATATATATATATATATATATATATATATATATATATATATATATATATATATATATATATATATATATATAAAATTTATCTCTGTGAGCTGTGCAATGAATGATGAATGAAAAAGGTTGGCTTCATACTTTCTTGTGTTTACAATCAGGAAAGAAAGAAAAAAAACTCAGGATCAAGTGACAGTGCTAAAGAACAGAACTTCTGCTTGGATCACCATTTTATTGCTTATGATAAATGTAAAAAAAATTATACAATTACTTTTGTAACAATTATGATGAGGTTTTTGTTTCTGCTTAGTTTTTGTTATTTTTTTTTTATAGTGACCTAACAACAAGCTACAGTTCTCATACTGGAGAATATAAAAATTTTATTCATATTTATTTAATTTTTTCCCAAAATTTGGAAAAAGTATATTGAATGAAAATCTATGTTGCTGAATGATTTATACGATGACCGAAAAAAGTTTTATACTTTCTTGCCCAATACAGCACCTATAATCAGGAAAGAAAATAACTCATATTCAAGTGAAAGTGTTAAAGAAAAGGGCTTCGGCTTGCCTCACTGTATTAATGTTCACCATTAAAAAATGTAAATTACAAGAAAGTTTACCTTTGTAACAATCCTAATGTGGCAAGTTGCATACCTGCACTTAACTATTGTTATAATTATTATTATAATTTTTTTACTGAGACCAAACAAGTAGCTGTTCTACTCATAATGTTGTAGCAAGTGTACTGCAAAAATTCTGTTCAGAACTAAAATACAATATGTTGAGAGAAATAGTGGTATTAAGGGAAGTCAAAAAAAGGTATTAAGTTATATATGGCTAAAAAGTGCAAATTTTATTCTTTTACATTCTGTATAAGACTTATTTGATGGAAAAAACTTGTTGTGGTATGAATTTTTAAAAACGGTAAAAAAAAATCAGTGGAACACATTAAATGGTGCATAAATAAATTGTCTTGAAAGTTTTAATAATATACCTTACTGTAAATTGAAAGACAGGCAACTGTAAGAATAAATGTACAAGTAAATACCACTTACCCTGTGAGGAATGCTGTACGTCACTAGTATCTACCACTTCATTTTGTGCCTGTTGGTTTATCTCATTATTATAACTTTTATCTTCTACTGATATAGATTCAACTGAAACAAAAAAAAACAGTACACATATTACCTAATCTTTATTAATTTATATTGAAAATTTAACAGGAACATTTCAAATGTTTGTTCTAATTATTTCTGTAATTGGTAATATTATCTCTACATACAAGAAAAACTAAAATACTTTTATTAAAGGTTATTCTAGAACTGTTTCCACAATTTATTACCAAATTAATAAAGAAATGGTTTAAAAAAAAGAAACAATATCAATGCCTGAAATAATATTATTTGCTAGTAGAACGAAACCACCAATAATTTACTTTCATACATTACAAAACAGGCTTTCACTATAGGGAAGTAACAAAAGCAGGCTGTACTAGACAATAAGGTTGTTAGGATTTCGAGAAAAGAAAGGAAAAAAAAGGGGGGGGAATGTGGTTGAACGATTGAAAGACACGTTTCCTCATCGGAATCAGATGTAGTTGGAGAGTCTTGAGGTAAGTAAGGCTAACTCAAGTCGGCAGTTTACTACTTCCCAGATGGGAATTAGATTGTCCTGAATTTGAGGGTGATTTTCTCAAAGAAAGTCCAGAGTCGCGAATTATCAGAGTCCGAAAGAAGAACAAATGATCTTCCAGGTTCGTTTCAGTCATTTTCTGAGTAGACCTTAAGGGTTGTTTGGGCCTGATACGGGCCTTATAGACAGCCGACATTAAGCTACGTTTTAAATGAAGGTACCTCATGAATTTCGTACCGTCTTCACTAGATTTCGGACTCAGGAGAGTTCCAAATTCAGTTTTCTTCCACAAAGAGAATTACAACCAGGTGAACTGCCTGAAACCTCACCCGAATATTAGTAGTTACAAATAACTGAGATAAGTTGCTACAGTTTGGTGTATAGGAAAGTTACAAATTAAAAAAAAAAAAAATAAAAGAGTAGTGCTTACACACCCATGGAACACCTAAGTAAAGAAATTAGCTAGAGAGTTAATATGTATTTTTCAAGCCTAAGAGGCACGTCAGTAAATCACGACCAACTAACAACAGTTATTTGGAAAGTAAAAGATTTCTTAATTCAACGGGTCCTTGGTCATTGCAAGAATATAGTGGAGAATTTTGTTTAATCATTCCAGTAACAGTTGTCCATAAATATTTGTTTACTACTAGTAACAGACGGTCATAATTTTTATTCATGGTTTAAAATAGCAAGATATTGCAAAACATTTCATGTTATCTGTACTCTATGCACTTATAGTATTTCAACTAGTTTTGTCTTCGTCAGTAAAGACCTTGAACTAGTTTTGTCTTCTTCAGTAAAGACCTTTCAAAATCTACTAACTCTTATTGTTTTTGAAGCCTAAATTATAAAAAATTTAATAAAAAGAAAGAAAACTCTTTGTAATTAATTACAGTCTCAAATCATCAACCTCTGTGCTAATTACTTCAATCGGATTTACCAGAATTCTGTCCTAGAAGTTTGAAATTTATACACACATAATCAACTATATTTTATCAGTTGTAAAACATTTTATTTTAAACATTTCATATAGAAAGAGGCAGAATTGACTCAATAGTATGACACAGAGCCAAGATAATTTAATTTTCTTTTTTTACTATATTAAAGTACCTATATAAAATAATACACATATGTATATATATACATACATAAAAAAATATATGTGTACACACACATATATATATATATAAATACATTTCCTGTGAATGAGTTATGCCATTAATGAAAAATGTTAGTTTCATACTTTCTTGTCTTTACAATCAGGAATGAAAGTAAATAACTCAGATTTAAGTGACAGTACTACAGAATAGAACTTCTGCTTGCATCACCATTTTATGGATTATGATAACTGCGTTAAAAACATTATTTAATTACTGTTGTAATTATTATGGTGCTGTATTTGTTTCTGCTTCGTTTTTGTTATTATTTATATTGTGACCTAATAACAAGCTTTAGTTCTCCCACTGGAAAATATACATTTTTTTATTTAATTTTTATTTCCAAAACTTGAAAACTGTACATTGAGTAAAAATCTATTTTGCTGAATGATTTACACAATGACTGAAAAAAGTATCATACTTTCTTGCCCCATACTGCACTTACAATAAGGAAAGAAAACAAATAACTCAGGATCAAGTGACAGTGCAACAGAAAAGGATTCTGTTTGTATCACTATATTATTGATCACCATAAAAAATTTAAATTATGTGTAAGATTACTTTTGTAACAAACCTAATATGGCTAGTTGCCACTTAATTAATATTACCATAACTATTATTTTTTTACTGTGACCAAACAACTAGCTGTTTTACTCATAATGTTGTAGCAAGTGTACTGCTAACATTTTTTTTTTCAGAACTAAAGAACAGTATGTTGAGAAAAAATAGTGGCATCGAGGGAAGTTAAAAAAGGTATTAAAATATAAGTGGCTAAGAAGTGCACATTTTATATTCTTATACATCCTGTACAAGACTTATTTTGATGCAAAAAAAATTAGTTTATGGTATGAATTTTTAAAAACGGTAAAAAATACATCAGTGGAACTCATTAAACGGTGAATAAATAAATAGTCTTGAAAATTTTAATAATATACCTTACTATAAACTGAAAAACAGGCAGCTGCAAAAATAAATGTACAAGTAAATGCCACTTACCCTGTGTGGAATGCTGTGTGTCACTAGCAACTACCTCTTCATTTTGTGCGTGTTGGTTCATCTCACTATTATTACTTTTATCTTCTACTGATATAAATTCAACTGAAACAAAAAAAACACAGTACACATATTACCTAATCTTCATTTATTTATATTTAGATTAAATTGAAATTTTAACAGGATTATTACTAAAGTTTGTTATAATTATTTCTATAATTGGTAAAATTATCACTACAAACAAGACCTAAAAACTTTTATTAAAGGTTATTTTAGAACTGTTTCTATACTTTAATACCTAATTTATAGACAAACGTTTACAAAAAAGAAACAATATTAATGCCTGAAATACCATTTTTTAAAGTATTTTACATTTATATGGACTTTAAGCAATTCAATAAAAAGAAAATTATATTTGGTTACTATTTAATCTTATTGAAAAGGGTTAAATAAATTTTTACCTAGGTAAAACTATGATTAAACTATATCATCATAGAAAACATTGCATAACAGCTTTCCGATGTTCAGACTTTCAGAGATTCCAAATTAAATATCTACTACGCGGAACCTACCTGTTTTCTTCAAAGAAGTTTAATAACAACAATAGCAAACACATATCGGCATTGATTTAATAAGACCATTTTGCAGACAATGTAAGATCTGTTATGTAATGTTAGTAATGTATGGACAGCAGGCTGGAGTAATGCTACTGCCTAAACTTATCCACATTCTTACTATTATAGCAAGCCGCAACTAAACTGCGAGCAGCAAAAATTGTTAAACAGCTGTCAGCAGTGAATAATGATTGTGTTTTGCACACAGAGTGGCTCACATTTCCTTAGTATTCTGATGCAATAGCTATATGTACACCTATATCGACCTTTACAAACACTCAGAATACACATCATGGAGATCTCTCGTATCTAATCATTGTTACCTGACTTTAACCCTTATTTTACATACTTCTATCAACTTCAAGAAAGAGAGAGTCCGGAAGATTTCTGGGATCTTGATTAACAGTATATTAGATAGCTACAACCCAGGGTAGGAGACTTACCTGCTGAGAAGCACTTTGTTCGCGAGTGAGAAGAGTACTGTTCACAGATATAAGTTGCAATTAGTACTCAGTGGATTCAGCAGTACTGTGTGTTGGGAGAAATAGTGTCGACAAGGTCTTTCTGATATTGGCATATTGTGAATAAAACTTAATAACCACTGGATCTTAATTTTTTTCAATTAACTTGCAGGTGTATGTGTACTATCATATTGCTTTAATAATACAATTTTAATAAATGGTTTATAATCATTTCATGTAAACAATAAAATAGTATGTGCATCATTTGAATATATTTCTTATTATTTTGAATTAGAGTAATATTCTAGTGAAATTCTTCACAATATCAATAAAGAATCACTGATATTGTGTTTAGCACCTGCCCTGAATGCAGAAAGTGTAGGACAAGAGCGAGTTGTGTGGCATCCAATCTTGATTTCAGTTGTTATGCATCTGAAAAAGTATCTTATGTAGCCTTTTCATGTATCATTCACAGTGGTTAAACAATTATTAACGATACTAAACCCCCATTAATAATGTAAACTTTAACTTCGTAAGTTTAATTTCCACCTAAGTAAAACATGGGTAAAAATTTCTTTTGCTTTAATCTCAGTTTAAATTCTCTGACAATCTGTTTGGTAAATTCTACTCTCGTTGTGAAATATAACTCAAGTGTTCTCTTTAATATGAGGAAATAAAAAAAAATTTTAACAAGTATTCACCATAAATCATTTCATTTTTACCCATGTTATAAAAAAAAATTCAAAGATGTGTTTTTTTAATTACTTATTTTATATCAATTAATAAACCTAACCAATGAGTAACAGTCAGCAAAAGTTAGCAATATTGATATTTGTACCTTCTCAAGAGAAAATAAACAATACATTTAAGGGTAAAGGTAAATTAAAACGTTGGCTACAGTTGCCAATGATAATATAATCATGTTCCATGCCTTATGTCGTGTTATAGGTACACAACTGTTATTGGACAGATGAAGAGTGCAAACAGTAAGGGTAACTTCTTTTACGACAAGTGGGGAAGTATTCCTAAGGAAACTGTACACATTGACAGTACAAAGTTTGTCTGTTGACCTTTATACAACGTAGATGCAGGGATATCTCCAGCCAATAAACTATAACTTTCAAATTCATAACAAAAAATTAAGTAATGATTTTTCAATATTTTTGCTTCGTATCTACTCCTCAAGATACTGTTAGTTAAGTTTTTTCACTATAAATACATCCTGTCCTCTAACTTGACAATTGATTCCCACAGATTCAAATAAAAATATTCTCTAGTTCAAATGTCTGCAACCATACACTTACTAAATAATTATTAACACACTCTGAATAGTTCATGTATTTAAAGTGTAAGTGCAATAAAAGACGTCACTGATGTCCATTGCCAAGGTGAGAGCTATGACAGCGCAACCAACATATCAGAAGTGTGAATGCCTACAAGCGCACAGTATCGTCACTACAACTAAAAAAAAAAGAGGGGAGAGGCTCAGATTTGCGTTGCCACAGGCCTCATTAGATATTCTAACGAAGTGACCCTGGGAAAAACTATTTCTCGTTGAAACATTTGAAATGACTGAATGATACAAATCTGGAGCAGACGGTAAACAGATGGTACATGCAGTAGAATTCACGAGTGATGTACAAGTAAATACCACTTACCCTGTGAGGAATGCTGTATGTCACTAGCATCTAGCACTTCATTTTGTGCCTGTTGGTTCATCTCATTATTATTTCTTTTATCTACCACTGATATTAATTCAACTGAAACAAAAAAAAACACAATACACTTACTACCTAATCTTCATTTATTTATGTTTAGATTAAATTGAAAAATTTACAGGAATATTACAAATGTTTGTTATAATTATTTCTGTAATTGGTAAAATTATCTCCATATACAAGAAAAACAAAAATAATTTTATTTAAGATTATTCTAGGACTGTTTCATACTCTAGCACCTAATTAATAGACAAAAAGAAACAATATCAATGCCTGAATTAAAAGTTTTTAAAAATATTTTACATTTATATGGTTTTTTAGCAATAAAATAAAAAGATAATTATAATTGGATATTATTTCATCTTAATGAAAATAGTAAAACTATAACTAAACTATTTCATCATAGAAAATATTGCATAACAGCATTCCGATGTCCACACTTTTAGAGATTCGAAATGAAATATATATTGCCCCGAACTTGGCTGGTTTCCTCAAAGAAGTTTAATGACAACAATATCAAACACATATCGACATTGTTTTAATAAGACCATGTTGTAGACAATGCATGATCTGTTATGTACTGTTAGTTAGTATTGTATGGACAGCAGGCGGGAGTAATACTATTTCCGAAGCTTAACCACGTTCTCATTATTTTTGCATGCCGCAACTAAAGTGTGAGCAGCAAAAATTGCTGAACAGCAGTCATCAGTGAATAATGACTGTTTTTTGCACCGAGTGGCTCACATTTTCCTAAGTGTTCTGATGCTGGAGCTATATGTTCAACTATATCAACCTTTGCAAACACTCAGAATACACATCATGGAAAATTCTCATATCTAATCATTGTTACCCATCTTTAACTCTGACTAGACATGCTTTTAACAACATCAAAAAAGAGAGAGACAGCAAGATTTCTGGAATCTTGATTAACAGTATATTATATAGATACAACCCAGAGTTGGAGACTTATCTGCTGTGAAACACTTTGTTTGCGAGTGAGAAGAGTCACGCTGACAGAGACGGGTTGTGTGTAGTACAAAATGGGTTCATCAATATTGTGTGCTGGGAGTAGTACGACAAGGGCATTCTGGGATTATACTGTGCCATGTGGTGTTTTAACGGCCGTTGAGAAGTCTAAGTTGGCACGGGGTTTTTGAATGTGGGTGAAGCAGGAGGATTCGCAAATTGCTATGTGAGCAATTGATGTGATTCAACATAACTTTAGGCGAGGGCTACAAGAAACAAGGATTACGGCAAACAATCGGCACGTCAATATCGACAGCGATGTAACATTTAGGAAAATGGGACTGCCACTCATCGCCGCCACTCCAATATGCAAATACGTGGACTTGACGAGTTTCATTTAATAAGGTATGCGTCTGTAATTATACATAAGCCAATAGACCGGTCTGGACTGTGCATGTTATGAAGAACGTAATATTTCCTGCACAATATAGTACTTATGATTATTTGCGGGCACGGACTACCATGGACTATTCACACCTCTTAATTATCGCACCGGTGAGTGTGTACTTTAAATGTAAATTGGTTGGTTGTATTAAAGCATTTAAATTTCAGGTTTTGCTTTCACTCTTTACTATAAAGACATAATTCAGTAACATGATCAAATGGCCCTTCCAGCAATGTGCCCTTTAATGTTAAAGTTTGTGATGACTTGTGTAACAACTCAAGGGTAAGGCAAGTGTGGTCACATACCCAAGTAAAGAGGGCGTGTCGCCACAGCTGCTCACTCTGCTCCATTTGACTGTTTACTGCTCTGGCTTGTATTTATTGTGTTGTAGTGTCACCATGACCAGCTGGGTGTACCGTGTGGATAAGCCGACCCTAGTAACTACGCTGAGTGCGGCGGGCGTAGCGGTGAACGAGTCCGAGGGAATAGACGTTTTTCAGAATGTAGCCACGTCTTCTTTGGCAACCGTCAATAGTTTGCGGAATGGTGATATTGATAGTTTGGTGCAATTTTGCAGTCAGGTTGACAAGATTTGTCAAATGAATATCTTCGAGAAAAATATATTGTTACTACAATCTTTAGTGCTCAAGTGTTCAGGCATTAGTTTACGTATATTGATGACGGGTACTGCGGAAAAAGAAGACTGGCTAACTGTCAAAAATAAATTATGGAGTGAACTCTGTCCGCGTAGGATGTTTGATGGCGTAGTAAAAAGGTGTGTAAAACATTTTCAGAGACCGCGTGAGAACACGTTACTTTTGTCCAGTCTGTTTTTGAGGCTTATGAGGCATTAGGATTGACAGTGAGTGAAAAAGAACTAGTAGAAATAATTTTGGAAAATTTTTCTCCTGAAGTCGGGGCTTGTAGTGTTGGCTTAAATTTACCGTCTAATAAATGTCACCTCTATAATTGGGCTGTGCAGGTAGAGAATAATTTAGTTATTGCTCATTAATATGAGAAAGAAATGAGTAATGAGAAGGCTAACCAAAAAGTTAGTGTTAAGGATGAGGAAGGTAAGAAAAAATCATAAGAGCTAGTAACTCACGTCATTGTTTTTCTTGCAGTATGCTGGGGCATTTCGCTAGAAGAGTAAGAAAGTCAGTAACGCTATTAAGTGTTTTCGATGTGGTAAGTTAGGACATAAGATAAAGTTTTGTAAGAAAAAGAGTTCGCCAAATAAGTTTAAGAAAGCTGGGTGTGTAAAGGCCGAGGACAGAGGAAAATTGAAAGGAATGTCTGAAATTATAGATTCTGTGAAGATGGGAAAGGATACGAGCAATCAGAATAAACTGCTTGTTGATGTTGAGGTTAAAAAGAGAAAATTTAAGGTATATTAGACACTGGGGCGACAAACTGTTTTGTGAGTTAAGATTTTGATTGAAATGTAGTTAAGGAGTTCCCTGAGCTTAAGCACCATATAAAAAGAGAGGAAGGATTACTCTTATATATGTTGCCAATGGGGTTTCGTGTAAAATAAATATTAGTTTGACATTGCATATAAAAATAAGTAAATATTCTTGGACAAAGCATTTTTGGATAGTGCCAGGTTTGATTTGTGATATGATTTTGGGTTTACAATTTTTAAATGAAACCAAAGCAAGCATAGATTTTAGTCAAAAAATGCTGGGCTTTGGTTTTTATAGTGATAAAGTAAACCTTAATAAAGAAAAATCGGGACATAATACATGTTTTAAGGTTATTGCTAGTGAAGGATCCTTAACTGAAGAACAACAAATTAAGTTGCGCAAAATCATTAATGAATATGCAGATGTTATAACTACAAAAATAGAGTAGTGCGAAATATCCTTATGAGATTAAGGTATTGGATGAGGCATCAGTTACATTAAAACCTTATCAATGTGCTCCACCTAATTTACAAGCAATGCGTACCATTATTCAAGAACTGAAAGAGGAAGTAATTATTAGGGAATCTAATTCAAGTTATACTTCACCAGCATTCTTAGTTGCTAAGAAAAAACCAGGACAATACCTTTTGGTGGTTGATTTTCACCAAATTAATAAAAAAGTATATTTAGATCCATTTCCGGTTCCTAGTATTGAGAGTGTTTTACAGCAATTTGGGGGAGCTAATATACATTCGGTTATAGATTTAAATACCACCTTCCATCAGTGCTTATTAGATGAACAAATTAAAAAGTATACTGCTTTTGTCACCCCATGGGGACATTATGAATGGAACCGTGTTCCTTTTGGTGTTAATTTTGGGGGGACAATGTTTAGCGCGCATTTTGCAAAAAGCCTTGGAGCCGTATCAATTTAAATTCATCATTTTGTTTACTGATCACATCTGCATTTATTCTAAAAATGCTGAGGAACGCTTACAGCACATTAGAATTGTACTGGATAAATTGAGAGAATTAAGATTTACGATTAATCCAGAAAAAGTGGCATGGGCAAAAACTGAAATTAAATTTTTGGGTTACATATTAGCCAACGGAAAATTAATCATGGACCCAGAGAAAATTGCCCCTATTGTCAATTTCTCCACTCCTAAAAATGTAAAAGGGATTATGAGATTCATTGGAACGTTGGGATATTTTTCCAGGTTTATTAATGATTACGCTGAAAAGTGTGACACCCTTAACTATTTGAGGAAGAAGGGAGTTCCCTTTGTTTGGAAAGAAAAGCTGGAAAAATCCTTTCGAGACTTAAAATATGGTATATCGCATCCCCCCGTATTAGAATTACCTGACTTTAGTAAACAGTTTATCTTACAGGTAGATGCCTCGTCTGTGGCTTTGGGGGCGGTTTTATTGCAAGATAAAGGGGAAGGACAGAAAGCCATTGCTTTTGCCAGTCGTATGCTTACGGAAGGAGAAAAACATCTCAGTGCATATGAAAAGGAAGCTTTAGCCTGTATCTGGGGATTGAGAAATTCCAAACTTATCTAGAGCATCAAGAATTTGATTTATGGAGTGACAATCAAGCTCTGGCCTGGCTTTACACACATCCTAAACAAGTAGGAAAGATAGGAAGATAGGTAACTAAATTAAATTGTTTTCAGTTCCAATCGCAAGTGTTTAAAGAATACGATTATAATATGGTGGAGGAAGAGGGTGAATTAGGAGTTAAGGGAGAGAAATGTCTGATAATTAAAACTATACCTGAAGCCTTTATTGATATTAATAAATGGCAAGCAGAGGATGAGGAATGTCAGGAGGTGAGAAAAGAGATTCAGGATTATCAGGAAAAGAATTTTGTGATAGATAAGGATCTTTTGTATTTTTTGGCAAAGCGCGATCTATTGTGATTAGATATTTTCGTAATTCTCCCATTGGGGGACATATGGGGATTGCTAAAACTTATGCGGATATATAAATAAGAAATTATATTGGCCGGAGATGTATAAAGATGTCTCGTTGCATATTAAGGAATGTCCCTATTGTCAGTTTAACAAGCAGCCTCGAAATAGTAAGATAGATATGCATTCTGGGCAGATTCCTGAAAGGCCATGGGAGAGAGTCTATTTAGATATTTTTGGACCCCTTGCCCGATCTAAGAATGGTAAGAATTATGTTTTGATTTTAGTGGACGGGTTTAGAAAACATATATCTATGATTCCTTTAAGAGACATGAAAGCGATCAACATTGTAAAGAGCTTAAATGACAACATATGGAGTCTATTTGGTGGGCCGTCAGAATTGGTTACAGACAATGCCACTTCTTTAATTCTAAAGTATTTCAAGACATGTGCTTTAAATAGGGCATTAAACATATTAACACAAGTCCGCACTACCCATGCCCAAATAAAGTGGAGCGAGTGAACAAAAAACATTAAAGCAGCGTTAAGGATTTTTCATCATAAGGACCTACACAATTGGGATGAGAATTTAAACGAGTTGGATATAGCTTTCAATTCTATGCCTCATGGATCTAAAGGTTTTACTCAGAGTAAGGTTTTCCTTGGCCGAGAATTACCATCGCCACTTTTGAATATTTGGTGTATACCCAGTGACGTCATAAATACTACAAATCAGAGCAATTTAGAAGCTATGTGGGATAAGGTATATGTAAATCTAAGAAAAGCTATGAGACAGATAGCTAAGAAATATAATGTTGACCGCATCCAAAACATTTATAAAAAAGGAGATATGGTTGTGTGAAGACAAGTAGTACAGAGTCAAAAAGAGTGATTATTTCTCTACTAAGTTGGCGACTACGTATACTGGACCTTTTAAAATTGTACAATTTTTACGACCAGTAACTGTATTATTGATGGATCCCAGTAGTAAATATAACACTAGAAAAGCTCACATTTCACATCTGAAACCATTTCTGGAGCAAACAAAGTAAATTTCATATAATCATATACATACATTTTTTGTGCAGTCTTATACATGATGTAAATTTGTCTTACGTGGTTTTTGTAGTTTTCTGATATATTTTAATGGAATAAGAGATGAGTTGGTTGGACGTAACTTTTTTTTTTAAGAATTTGGATTAATCGGTGATTTCCTATTTCATGGTGTTAATGTGATAACTTCTTATCTTCGACTTTTTGAGCAATGTTATTTGAATTCTTATTCAGTCTTTTTCTTGTTCTTTGGGGGGTTAAATTATTTTTTGTGTGTGCTATCTATACATTACAAATCCGAGAGGATATGTGAGTTTTAGTAAGCACTGCTTAATGTTTTTTTAATGCGGAGAAGCATCTCTTAACCTTAAGATGGTACATGATTGTGTTAGTACCTGCTGGTGATAGTACCTCTTACAAGAATTTTTATCTATGGTAAAGTTGTATTTTCAGAAATTTTAACATGTTTGTGATTGTTTAAAATTTCTTTTTTCCTTGAGGGGGTGATTGAGGCAAATGGTCTTGTCTCAGGGTTTGGTGCTGTGTTGCGGTTGGCAACCCTAACCCCCAGAAAGTAACTAAATGAGTGTTTGTTGGTATATTCAGCAATTGGCATTGATATTCTTAAGGGCACATTTGTGTAATATTTTCTATTTGTATGATATTGTATTTAATACATAATTATCATAAGAGGTATTAGGTATTATAGTTTATTTATTATTAGCCCACAAAGACTGCCCACTCAAATGAGTTTACGTTAGTGCCAGTGAGTTTAAGTTAGTGCCAACGTGGAGCGCTGTAAACGTGAGAGACAGTGTGTGCGTGACGGAATAGCTAGCACTTGGCAAGCAGCAAGCAAGAAGGTATGACGTGAGTAACGATGCTGGTGTTTTAACGGCAGTCGAGAAGTCTTAGTTGACACGATGTTTTTGAATGTGGGCGAAGCTGGAGGCTTCGCAAATTGCTATGTGAGTAATTGACATGCTTCAACATAACTCTCAGCAAGGGCTACAAGAAACAAGGATTACAGCAAACACTCTGCACATCAATATCGACAATGACATAACATTTAGCAAAATGGGACTGCTACTCATCGCCACCACTTCTACATGCAAATATGTGGACTGGACGAGCTTCATTTAATAAGGTTGCGTCTACAAATCATACGTAAGCCAATAGACAGGGCTGGACTTTGCGTGTTATTAAGAACGTAATATTTCCTGCATAATATTGACTCTCTTAAAATAGTACTTATGATTATTTGTGGACACGGACTACCATGGACTATTCACCTCTTCAATTATTGCACCTGTGCTTAACCCGTAGGAACAGTATTACGAGAGTGTGTACTTTAAATGTAAATTGGTTGGTTGTATTAAAGCATTTAAATTTCAGGTTTTGCTTTTACTCTCTACTACAAAGCCTTAATTCAGTAACATGATCAAATGGCCCTTCCGGCGATGTGCTCTTTAATGTTAAAGTTTGTGATGACTTGTGTAACGAAGACAAGGATGAGGCAAGTGTGGTCACATACCCAAGTAAAGAGGACATGTCGCCACAACTGTTAATACATCCTCTCATCTACCGTGATATTTGATACACATAAAAATAAAAAAAATTCTCTTTTCCAAATATCTGTAGTCATATACTTATAAAATAATTATAATCACATTCCCATCGGTTTATCTACTTTGTTAATAATTTTGGAAAAAATTATAACCAAACCATATTTAGGACTTTATGTTACTACTTAATATTATTCTAACTTTCCAACAAATTATGTTCTGATACTTTACAGAGAAATAAACACTTTTAAAATTTAATGAATAAGCAAATTACTTTTCCTAGGAACAAAATGTTACTGCAGGACCGCCAAGTTTAAATTCATTATGAGGACCTCTACAAGTTAATCGTCAATGTTTGACAAATGTATATCAGTGAGATGGAGCAATTTTTATGATCCTATACACACAATGAAATTTTGGAAATCAAATTATTTGTAAGATTTGTGTATGGCAATGGTGGATTTATTGTATATCACAAGGACCTTGTGTTTGCCAGCCGATACGAGGTCCAGGGAGAAATAACAAACTTTTTTACACAGTGACTTGGAACAGACAAAGTGAGAACCACCCAGTTTCTAATGGAAAAACGTAGACAGCTCAGTCCACAAGAGGCAAAATACGGACCATTGTTACTAGCTACTAAATTTATACACAGCTCAGGTAATTAGGTTAAAGTAAGGACCAGGTACTGTTGTGATATAAGCATGGCTAGAATGCTGAGGTTTAAACAACTGTATACAGCATTTTGTAAGACTGCCTTCCAGTTAAGTTGTCCTTGTAATATTCAGGTTATGTGTACAATATGAAATTATTTGTAAGGTTGTAATTATTCCAATTGGAGTGTACACCTCATGGGTGTAGCCAGAAGACTCTGTTAAGGTTTTACTAGATGGAGTGTGATATTCTTCACCGTAGTGAGTTATAACTTCTCTACAGTATGTCTAACAATAATAATATGACACAAATTCATACCTATAGATAGCCCCTTAAGTAAATGAGCCAATGCATTTGAAACTAAGAGTACGTTATAAACTAAATATATAAACAATAGTATTTTACTCAATAACTAACAAGCCAATCAGATAGCAGTCACTTCCAATTGTTTATTCTTCTTCATTATACATTAAATTTCAGTTTTATTCGTAGAAATGAATCGGTGAATTTGTCTAGTTCACTGAACTAGAAATGTTTGCAAAAGCGTAGTAGGTATAACATGTTGGGAAGTACTGGCCACGTGATCAGATATACTCAGCCATTGTAGGTTTAACAGTTTTTCCGAGCATACGTAAATTGGAAAAGTAGTATTTTAGCTACCGATTCAAAATAATTATGGAAAAATCTGCAGAAGCGATGTATTTGAGTCACCGGTCTGACAGACTTGTATTATTAGACCAGGTTAAAACTATGAAGAGTATCTTATAAAGTATACGTACAATTGTGAACTTCTGTACTGTACAAATATGCTGGAGCCAACCTCCAAAAATGTACATATTACTATTAATAAGTAAAAGTTCTCTGACACATAACCACTGCTTTTTACATTAATAGAGAGTTTATTATATGTTACTAAATTTAAAATGTTGAAAACTTATATTTAGAAATCCTTATAATTAATAAATGCATAATTTATTCCTTACATGAATTAAGTTCTTTGGCTTCACTTTCACTTGATAAAAACTTCCAGGCTTCTCGCCCAACAAAAATACTATGTTCCAACATCGTATTATTCGTGAAAATTTACTCAAATGGCTTAAAACATATTTTGGTTCATGTATAGGTCCTACACACTAACCACATATGAACTTAAGTTACCGATGGCGACCTAGTGGCCAGTTTTACCAGGCTTCGTCAAACCCACCATGATGGTTATTAAGCTGACAGTTTTTCAAATGTTGGTAGTTCATTAAGTTCAATTATTTAATTAAGTTCAATTTTTAAGTGTGAGGTTGGGAACGTTTTGCTTGGACACTGCTTGTTTGCGGACATGGGTGATACGGATAGCGTTGTGGCGTTAATCAGCGTATCCTCGTTTAAGGACACAGGTTGGTAAAAATCAAATAAGGAAAAAAATGTCCATTACGACGGGTGTTGTTAAATGAGCACAGAGGTTGAGACACGGAAGGACACATGTTTAATGGAAACTCGTTCTAAATGACAGTATCATATGTTTTTCTTAATTTCCGAGATGCCTACCAGTTGTAGGTTTACAGATTTTTTTCACAACCATTACATATTGTACCTAAATGTCAGCACTAGAATAAATTAGTTATAAAGTTATCGAGATTTGTTATGGAATGGTTAGAAAGTAAATCATTATATTTAAACATAGTCCGTAAACTATGTAGGCCTACGTACCTAGTATATCTAGAATGTGAAAAACTTGGCAAGGTAAACGTGGCGGGGAGAGGCAGCAGGCGAGGGTTGCAGAGTGCTTGCCCAGGAACAGAGAAGCTGCTGGCCAGTCCCACACTGCAAGTGGAAGTGACGTCTTACTGTCAGATGGGCGACAACCGACCAGTGAGCTCGGCATGCACACGGTTGTTCTCACCGCTACTGTTCTCTTGATCAGTACGGACGCAGCCTACATGCGCGTTACAGACACGCAAGTGAAATAAGGGCGACATTGAAGCCCACATCAAGTAACGCTTCTCCACAACGAGTCAAACACTGAACTAGCGTGAAATATTTCCATCGACTCCTTTTTACTATGGGACTTTTAAGAGGAGTCTTTACAGGTTCTAAATTCCCACGTTTGACGTTTGAGAAAAGTGGCTCAATAAGAGTCAGAGTACCACGCTCAACTGGAAGCACATCGCCTCTATTCAGAGCGCGTCCTTCTAGCATATAAGATTTTTCCATGTAGATTTTTCCTATGTGACTATAACCAGTGACCCAAACATTTTATATTTTGATAGTATGAAGTAAAAGTCAACACATTCCTCTCGCTTTGCTTTTCACGAATGCAGGTGATATTTTTGGAGTTACAGCTGTTTAAAAACAGCTGTTTTTAGCAACTTTGAGATGCTCAAAAATTGTGTTTCTAACAAGAATACTGAATGTTTAATACTATTGAAGCTTGGTTTAAGAGTATGTTATTTTGTAGATTAACGTAATATGAATAAGTTAAGTGGTTTCGCGTAAAAAAGAATATACGTGTGAAATGCTACAATGCCATCCACACGTCTGTAGCAAAGTTCACTGCATGATCCAATCTGAGTTTCACATACATTCTGTTAGTACATTTCAAAGTACGGTCTTCTCAAATGGCCATTTTTAGTCATGTAGTAGGGCTTAGAAACAGTGCTTTTAATGAAAATGCCTTTCAAATAATGATATTCCGTCCTTGTCTGAAACATGTTTCTTTTCGTACATTGGCACAATGAGCACGTATGGAATAGTTTCGTTAAAATAACCATATTTGTGAACATATTGTAACGCATTTGAAGCGCGGGGGCATCATTTTAACCTGTTATTCTAGTAGTTTTTGTATTTATTTTGTTACTGGTGTTACACATTAATTCTTTTGTAATCGTTATATTTATTGAGTGCGCTGCAAAGTGTTTCGCTTAGTGACTAATTCATGGTGCACATGTTACAAGCAAACCAATCAAAATTGATAGCAATATCAAATATATCAAATCATTAATAAACTTGTCATCTAATAATACAAGGGATCACATTACGCTGGTGCATAAGTATATTCAACAATAACCACAGTAAATGCATTCATAATATTATAAGATAAAGAAACAACTTATCAATCAATAAAGTGGAGGTTCAAAAATTGTTGACGACATGATATCAGGCACAAAAGAAACACACATATATTGTTTGTAATCACCACAAACGTAAAGAAACTTAAAAATGAAAAAAGTAGCTATTGAAAACTCTTCAGTTACGCATACAATGAATTGTACTACCAGATTCAAACAAAGTTATTGGAAATTGTATTGACTGTTAGCTATTTATATTTATCGTTTTGATCAGACACTAAAGACTGCCCCCCGTGAAACTGACAGTATGAGAAACAGTCGTTTCTCAAGTCAACACAAGGAAATTTAAAGTTTGGTCTTACCACTATAGGTATCATCATTGCAAAACACACTTTTTTGGAAAACTGTAGAGTGGAATTTCTAAATGATCCAAGTGCCAAAAATATGCTTTCGAGAAGAAAGGGAAATCCAGCGATGCAAGAGTATGTGTACTGTACATATGGGACATGCAATACTTAAACGAATATAAAAATTATTAGGACAATTATAGGGAATTAGTTCTTACAGCAAGACATAGGCACTGGTACATGGTTATATTGAAGTAATTAACTGAATTCGGAGTCTTTTGGCACTTAGATCAATTAGAATTTCCTCTCTACAACTGATGTGTCTTAACTTTCTCTTTGCTAACTTTTTTTTTAATTACTAGTGTTACAAAAAAAAACAAGTACCTATCATGCTTTTTAAGAATCTTGGAAGATCCCAAAACCCCTGACATTTATTTAATTATTTAAGTATCTTGGAAGTTATATTTATGTCTGTATAATTCTGAGACAAAAAACAAATTGGTATCTCAACAGGTATAAAAGATACACAAGCATGATTAAAAACATATTTGCATCTTCTCGAAACTGCGTGGGGTAGAATTTCTAAAATAAATTTTATTGTTTTTGCCTAAGACTATTAATTGTCTCCTTAAAACTATATATGTCCTGGACCAAATATTGACTTTGAGCATTAATATGTCAGATAGTTTATTCAATCTCTAGTCTCTTGAATTAATAAGATAGTAACGGCATTGCCTGATTTCATTACACAAAGTCACAATTTTTTTATTGAATAATAACATACATCCAGAAGTTAGTAAGGACTAAAACTTTTCATGCCTGAAAATGTGTCAGGAAACTATAAACTAACATGACTGAGCTTAAATTGACACCATTGCCTTACACTGGATTCAAAAGCGCAACCTCCCACACCATAGACAAGTGTTCCAACCATAATGTGCTATGCAGGTACGACAGCAGTTACAAAAAATCTACATTCGCTGTATTAAAAATTTAACGATGGAAATACTTGGATTTTGAGTGATGTGTCTCGAGAGGTTTACAAACAATTTTTACCTCACCAGAATTAGAGACAAATACCAGGATATAGGCTTTGTAAGTTATAGTACAGCTGGTCTTATGAAGAAAAAAGTACTACTATATTTAATCGGGTTAAATGGTGTTCTGTATAGTCTACCGGAAAAATTCTTATTTACGTCCAACTACCACGTTTGTAGCTGTGGAGTTTTAAAGCGAAATAAGTGTTAAAGTAATTTATTCTAAAGGGATTAGTTTTACAGATAAAAGCCTCAAAATATATTCTACGTACAGACTATGGAAGAATATTATTTATGAATAAGTTATGTTTTAAACTTTTCTATCGAAAATTAAGCACCCGCGGTGGCCGAGTGGTCACACTACTCGCTTGTCACTATGGCGATTCAGTTTCGTCTCTCGACGTGGTCGATCTCGTGCATGTGGGAAACGTGACGATGTTGCCGCTTGCCTGTGGATTTTTCTCGGTTATGTCATGATTCTCCCGCCCTCTCATTCCGTTGCTACTCCACCGTAGAGCCTCGTTTATTGTCATCTTTCAGGGTAAGTATATGGCTACGGGCGCCCAGGTAGAAGTTTGCAATACAGTTCCCTCCATGAACGATATTTATGTATCTATCTATCGTAAATTAAGTATTTTGTATTTATTCTTAACTGAAATTCCGTGGCTAAAAATGTAGGTAGGCAAAGTTCTTCAGGCGGCCGTCTAGTCCTAACGTACAAACAGAGAAACAGTCATACCACTTTTGTTTTAAATTAACATAATTCGTTGACTAGTTTACTCTGGTAGTCTTATCTCTACATGCCATTCATAAATTACTAATGAACCCAATTTGAAATACATGTACAGGGTGTCCCAAAAGTAGTGTACCCATTTTAAATACAGATAATAGAGTTAATAATGGAGTTAAAACTGAAATGTTCATTACACTTTGCAGCCTATAGTCAGGAGTTTATTTATGAAAAAAAAAACATTGGGCTTATGTTCACCATTCACATCTTGACATTGACGAATGCGTAGCACTACATGTTGCATGACATGCACCAAGATTTCTTGTAAAATTTCACGGATTGCCATGCGAATGTTGTATTTGAGGGTGGCAAGTGTCCATGGTTTATTCCTGTGGACACAGTTTTTGAGAAAACCCCACAGAAAGAAATCATGGGCGGTAAGATCTGGTGACCTTGGCGGCCAGCTAACTTCTCCATTACGAGACATGACCCGACCTGGAAACATCTCCTGAAGAAGTGTAATGGTCAGCCGAGCGGTATGACTGGTTGCACGGTCTTACTGAAACCAGATCTCGTCATTTTCCGTAGCCAATAATGGTCTGAGAAACGTGTCGAACATCTCACGGTAACGTTCACCATTCTCAGTGACAGCCATCCTGTCTGCGTTTTCAAAAAAGAAAGGGCCGAACACATGATGCACCATTATTCCACACCTTACAGTAACACGTTAATCGTAGAGGGGTCTTTCATGGATCTTTTCTGGCTATTCTGTTGCCAAATTGTGGCAGTTCTGTTTATTGACAAAGCCACTGAAATCAAAATGGGCTTCATCACTCATGAGAAGTTTCGTGTGGCAATTGGGTTCTTCCGCCAGTTGGAGAAATTCATTTGCAAACTGCAGACTTTTGGGCAAGTCGGTATGCAATAATCTTTGGACGATTTGGATTTTGTATGGATATGTGTGTAAGTCAGCAGTTAAGAATCTGTGTAACGAGGATTTGGATACACCAAGTTCTTGAGAACGACGACGAAGAGATTTCTGGGGACTGTTTGCTACTGATGTGCGGCATTGTCAATATTGGCTGTGTTCCGCGAAGATTTTGGACGTCCACTTCTGGGTCTATCAGCAACATTTCCATTATTTTGGAACTGTTGCACACATTTTCTTATGGCATGTTTTGATGGTGCAGTGCGAACATTAAATTGTCATAAGTACGCCCGCTGGGCTTGCACAACACAATGTCCATGCGTGAAGTAAAGTTCAACTATGAACGTTCGTTCTTTCGGGCTCTACCTACTCATGATCAATCTCCAATAATACAGCATCAATCTGCTACAAACAAATAATTTATAACTAATATGGTTCCCATTTTATTTGTATTTCAAATGGGTACACTACTTTTGGGACAACCTGTTTATCAAACTGTTGTCATGAATCCATTCAAAATAACTGGCAAGGGTTTTTAAGGCACCATGCTGGCGTGGTTAGGTTTATGTAGACTGAATGTTCAGGAGGATAATGACAATAACCAAATTATACATCCATTAATAAAAAAAAGACAAAAAGGTTAACAATAGCAGAGCATTCGCTGTCTGGAAAAATAAAAGTATATATCAATAAAACCAAAGCTAAACTCAACACCAACAATTACAGAACAAAAACAGTACGAATTGTGACTGAAATCCTGAAACACCCTGCAAATATAAACCGAGATGACGGAAATAAACTAAGTAAAACCTGAGGTTTGTATTTAAAAAAATTGGCGAAATGCCCTGCCACGTTACAAACATGGCAAGCATAGCAACCAATCAGAAAAGGCCATCAGTGAATGGCAGCCACAACAGAAGTGAATGGTCATGATTGACTGTCCATAGGCACTTGAAGAACTTGCTTTGTCCCATTAGCCGACTGGACATCTTTAATAAAAGAGCCTCATTTAATGTAGAGTCGCCTTGCAATGTTCGGTGAAACGTTGGTCACTGTAATCTTCCAAGCGCATCTCCTGCCTGAAATTTAGACTATTAATAAATGTATCTAACGATCTGAAAATGCATGGAGTAACCATAGTGGTAGTGGAGTAGACGTTATACAGTAGAACCTCGTTAGTCCGTGATGCGCTAATTCGGGAATCGGATAATTCGGGACGGTTTTGGACGTGTAAAAAAAGAAAATGTGTGAAGTGTATAAATTGTCTGCGCTTGTAAATAATTAGCATCGCGCATGCCGATAAACAAACTCTGCTAGCCGGCCAGCGCTTCCACGCTGGCTGTGTGGAAGGAAGGATTAAGAATGAAGCAAGTGCATCAAAAGAAAAGCACAAAGGGTAGAGGGAGGAATTGAATGTACGGACTAATGGCCGGGAGGGAGGGAGAGGGGGGAGGACGAAAGGGACTGGGAGGGCCGAAGCAGCCAATCTAATTGTAGCTGTGTATGTGTGGGTGGGTGCTGGGGGGAGGGGAAGTTTTCCCCTCCTCAGAAGGCCAGCCGGGAAGAGTGCTGAGAGAGGATGGGCATGGTGAAAGGGGGGGGGGATGATCAGCCGTACCGACTGTGTGCGCAATCGGCTATTGATTAGTGTTTTGCGGCGTTGCAATTGTTCACAGTGTTCAGGTAAAAAAAAGTAGTGATTACTAGTGAATAGCATTTTGTGTACAATGAGTGGTAGGAAACGTTTTTCAGTTGACAGTGCAGGCCCTAGCACAAAACGGCGGCATAAAACTTTATCAATCCAAGAGAAAATCGAGGTTCTAAAAAAAAGTAGATGCAGGATCGACTGCCAAACAATTGAGTGAAATGTATGACGTTCGTATACAGACAATTTATGACATCCGTAAAAACAAACAAAGCCTTCGCAAATTTTCTCAGAAGCCGATTCAAAGAACAGCATGAACATGCGAAAAACAATGAAAACAGGCAAAGTGTCAGATTTAGAAACAGTTATCATGCATTGGTTTCGGCTACGGATGAGTGAGGGCGTGAGTATTCCTGGTCAGATGATTATTGAACAGGCAAAAATGTTTAGTTCTGAGCTTGATACACCTACTGATTGTGACTTTTCCCAAGGTTGGCTTCAAAGATTTAAACAGTCATGGCATTTCACAGTTCAGTGTATGCTGGGAAAAACTTTCGGCCGACCAAGAAGCAACTGATAAGTTTTTAGTTGACTTCAATAAGTTAATTTCAGATTCAAAATTGGCACCTGAACAGGTATACAACGCCAACAAAACGGCAATGTACTGGAGGTGCATGCCAAGGAATACACTTGCTACTGCTGATTACACTTATTCAGGAATGAAGGAATCAAAAGATCGTGTCATGTACTGGCATGTTCTAATGCTGCAGGAACGCACAAACTCAAGTTGTTTGTTGTTGGTAAAAGTAATAAGCCAAGAGCTCTTAAGGGAATGAAGGTGTTTCCTGTTGATTAAAGAGCCAGTAAAAAAGCTTGGGTTACAACAACATTAACCACAGAATGGTTTGACATCTTTGTAAGGCAGGCACGTCAGCACTGTAACAGAGTTGGACTGGAAAAGAACTATCAAATTCTTCTCCTCTTGGACAACTGTTCTGCACATGCATGTACTCAGACACTGGAGAAAGATAACGTGTCAGTGCTGTACCTTCCGCCTAACTGCACATCTCATATCCAACCTCAAAATCAGGGCATACTGACATCGTTAAAATGCAAATATCGCACAGAGTTTCTGCGAAATTTTTTTAAACAATGTTAATTCTGGAAAATCTGTTCTTGAAGTTGTGTAATCATACAATCTGAAAAATGTTATTTGGGCATTAGCGCGAGCATAGGACGCTATACCACACTCAACTTTAAACAATGCTTGGTACAAGATTTGGCCAACCATTGTTTTTCACGAAAAACTATTGTAGTGAAAAGGCAGAATTCAGGGGATTTAAAGTTTCGCACGAAAAAAAAAATGGTGAATGATTTGCTAGAGTATGCCAAAAGTGTTGTAAACCCAGTGATTTACAAATTGACATCTGAAGACATCCAAAAGTGGATTGAGGTTGATAACGATGTGCCTGTTGTTAACATTTAACTGACAGAGAAATATTTGATATGGCAATGAACAAAGAAGTTCCCGGTGACAGTGGAGAAGATGATGAAGAAGCAGTTGACGATTCAGCAGATGAAAATCTTTCCATTGACGACTGCATTGCACTCACACATCGTCTTATTTCCAACCTTGAAAAATGAAGTTTTATAATGCCGCAACATATTATGAATTTGTACGTGTTGCAAAGCCAGCTTATTCAAGAGAAACCGAAACACATGAAGCAGAGACGTATCACAGAAATGTTCGCGGCGATGAATGTGCCGTCATGTTCTGGTAGGCCGACAGCGTGTGAACCTGTCCCCGGTGAAAATCCAACCGAGTCACCTGGCACAGGCACTAGTGACATTTAGTAACATTTTATGTAGCATAGTGACTTGTGTTAATTTTATAAAGCATCATAACGTGCTGCGCTTTATCAAGCCAACGTAATTATGTGTTTAGCGCAAGGTGCCAAGCCACGCCATGCTCAACGAAAACAGCTGCGGAGGGCGGACTGAAACGTCCGCAGATGCTCCAGTAAAGTGGGGGGAATGTGTAGACCTTTACAGAGTGAGTCAGTAAGGGGGAGGGCGAAAGTGCGTGACGACAGATAGGCCGGCCGAGATAAGAAACCAAATAGAGGGGGTGAGCACTGTGGTTGCTTGCCGGTGTGTCAGCATACGTAAAATAAAAGGTACAGCCAGCCAGTGAGGCTACAGTGTTGTCACACATCAGTGATGCAACAACTGTGCAACAATATCACATGTATCTAAAAAGTAAATGTACCATTTTTCTTGCGACAACTGTACGTATGCACATTGTAACATTTTATTAATTTAATAGGCCTTAATCATTAACGTTTGTAAATACACTCTTTAAAATCCATCTGCTTCGTCAGCTTTAATCATGCATCAAGGCTGTTGCGAGTCGGGATATGTGACGTCACGCGACCTTGGCCTTCATACACAGCTGCGCGCGTGTCTGTCAAGCACTTCCGGACTTCCAATCATTAGTCCGTGAAATGTGGTAATCCGTGATTTTCTCGGCCCCGACCATCCTAGATTAACGGTGTTCTACTGTATATTCAACTACACTAACATGCTATATTAGATTTATAATGATTAAAACCACATGACATCTGAAAGTACACTGAAATGCAAATCCCAATATTTCGTTACATTTTGCATTATTGTATGCAGAATAAAATTAAAGGAACAGCAAAATTTGAGATAATATTTTTTGTGTTATGCTGACAGGTGAGATAGAACAATCATAGTTTGCTCGTACTCACTAACAATGTAAATTAATTAGAAAACATAGATTCCAAAGCCTTTGCAGTAAACTTATTGAGAGAGGAATTTACCGTTGTGTCTTTAACATACACTAACAATATACAACGCCAGCTGTTGCTGGCGACTTAATTTGTGCAGAACTTCCTGTTAAGTTATAAAATTTGATACTCCAAGAGCATGTGTGCAATCAAAAACATTTAAAAATAACTTACCGTCAACTCCAGCGAAATTTTTAGTTATTGTCACTACAATTTATTTATTGTAATCACTAAACACACTTACAAAGGGAAATTGTAAAGTTTTTCTTGGAATAATTATGTTAAAATAAAGCTTAGAAAACACTGAGATTAAGATTGAGAGCATTGACTTTACAACCTACAATATCCCGTCGTTTGTTATTAACACAAATATTGCACATTACGGTTGATTTTATATAGAAATAAATAAATATATATGTATGTATAAATAGAATGAGAGAGTTATAGAGAGAGAAAGAGAGAGGGGACAGAGAGAAAAAGAGATACTGTTTACAAAAACCCATGTTACCCTTATTCTAACTCATATTGTTGCGTGTTGGCCGGGCAGCAGGCATATTACATCATGCTGGGTGGTCAGCCCCGTGAGTCAACCAGTGGTGTCATGGGTTTCCGCAGCTATGTCGCAACTCCCGAGAGACGTCACTGGTTTTCCCCGATGACGCCAGTGCGAGTACGTGACTCTCAACTACTACGACCGTGGTAATGTCTATTTTTAGACTCTAGGTCACTGTATGTCATCAGCCATTGACGTCA
>PNEQ01072144.1:0-17156 GCA_003012365.1 Medauroidea extradentata
AATAAATTAGACACACAAATCCAAGATAGTTACGTGAATGCCCATATTTACATGTATTTACTTTTATAATTTTTACCGCCTGTATGTTTACAATATGGCGGGCGGGCATCAACAAGTACAATCACAAAAACGGTAAATACAACTTTTACAATATTCTCAATATTACGTTTATGGACAACACGGCTCACAATATGTATTTGAAGGTCCCCTTGGGCGTAAATACAATAGGCCTAACTCTCAAAATAAGCAAATTACGGGGCCGAGCGAAAAATATTAACTAAGCACCTACAAGGGTGCGTCAACATGAATGGATAAACAAGATTTTATAGTCTCTTAATTTTTCCATGTTTACTGTACTATACACCGACAAAATCTTTTTCTTTATTTTTGGAGAAATGGTCATGCTATGGACGAGTAAATATAGAAAAAACGTACATTTGTTATATTCTACACCATACAAAATTTAGAAGGTAATTTTTTTGAAAACCTCTCGTAATGGCAGCACCCCATTTTTTGGGCCTAAAATTTGGTCAAAAATATGCGGCGATTATGCGAGTAAATACGGTAAATATAAAACAATGATGTTTCATTTTTGTTCCGTGTACAATAGTTATTATTTACCGTATTTGCCGGCATATAGGACGACACTGAACATAAGATGAATCATGATTTTAAAGGTACAAAATCTTGAAAGAAAGAAGTTATTAATAACGAAATTCCTGGCAGAAAAATATATTTTTCCTTTGCCGAAAACATTACAAATTTAGTTCAAATATTGTTAATGCATCATAGGAGACACACAAACCGATAACAATGGCTATTTCTGCCCTTCGGGCGCCTAAGAGCCCAAGAAATGCATGGCGGCGGCACATGTGGCCCTGCGACATCATCAGTTGCTGGCAGCTGTGCGCTACTTGGCAATGCCAGATTGCTGCATGCTGCACACTACATGGCAACGCCGTGCTGCAACAGCTGCTTGAATGGTCATCGCATTCCTGTGCGCTGTTGTCGCCTACCAGCCAAGCACTAGACACATGAATGTGTGGTACAGTACCTAAGATCCTAGTTTTCTCCGCCCGAGAGTTGTGAGCTGGGGAGACAAAGGATCTAGGCATGCGCTCCAGTTGTATTGATCGACAAGTGACGCACGCTTCATTGCGAGGTAAATGTGGCATATGTCACGAATGACAAAATTTTGTACAGTAACTTTTATTAAAAAAAAAAAAAACAGGGCACTTGTTTACATTTTGAAACGGAAAACACAATTTCTTGGAACATCATGCAACTCCACAGCTTACAGCTTAACTTTCAAACGATTTTTAGGTTACCAACATTTTTCACACCTTCATATAAGATGAGTAGCAATTTTTGATGGCGAAAACTATGTAAAAATAGTCGTCTTATATGCTGGCAAATAGGGTATTGTTTATTGAAAATGTGTTACTATTAAATTTATTTAAAGCAACACCTTATCTGCGGTTGGAAATTGAGAAAAAAAACTTGAATCTAAGCATGAAATATTAATGAATTTGTATTTTCACACGTGCCACACGAACTACTAGTGCGCCACTCGCCGTACACGAGAGCAGCTAGTCTCGTATTAGCGACTGGTATCTTCTTCATTATGCAATGTGCTAGGTGCACGTGGTAACTTTGAGAACGAGCGGGTAGTGTGGGTGGTAGCAGCAAAGAAGCGATGCTGTGTCGAATGTGCAGGCGGCACTGTAGTTACTCGTATATGTTTTATCGCTCGACGCACAATCCCAAAACAAAATGATTTAATATCTCCCGCGGGCCATGTCTGCCTGCCAGCAAACTGCTTCCACGCAGAACACACACATATATTTGATTACATTGTCTTGTTTGCCCCGTTGCCGCCCGCACATAGGGCACGGCCTCGAAGTGCATGTACTGTGTGCACTTATACACAATTCCGTGGCCTGCAGCGTAATGTCTCCAAAAAAGAAAGGCTGTAGTGATCCTTCTAAACCGATGAGAGATCGCGCAAAGTTCTTGGTTTGACAAAATGAAGATGCTACATTTAATGAAAGACAACATGTCTGTTGCAAAAGTTGGCCAAAGTTACGGAAAAAAACGAGCGTATCATTTGTACGTCACGAAAGCACAACAAATAAGATCAAGTGTTAGTACTGCAAGGGAAAGCAATAAAAATTGTGCCGAGTTAATTTTAGTGTAATCAGTGGTGCTGTAGGAACACTGCTAAACCTTTATTCTTATCCATGTTTACAGGGGTGTAAAATTTTTCATTTACTTGTGAAAAAAAATTGCACCAAGTCTATTTTAGTGTAATCAGTGATGCTGTATTACGAAACTGCTAACACCCTTAAGAGGAGACCTCGACCAGCACATGGATGGCATTGCAGCATGTCACGCGTATTCTTTTTTTTACCCGAAACTACTTAACTTATTCATATTATGTTTGCCTTCAAAAAGTACACACACTTGAAACTATGCTTCTACGTTTTCAAAAATTCAGCACGATTGTTAGAAACATGATGTTCGGACCTCTCAAAGTGGCTAAAAACAGTTTTTTTTTTTTTTTTCGTAAAGTGCAAAGCGAGAGACATGCGTTGGTCTTTACTTCATACTATTCAAAAATAAAACGTTGTGGTCACCATTTAAAGTCCATTAGAATTAAGACTACAAGGAAAACCTTGCGCAGTAGTTGGGCACACTGCGAATAGAGGCGATGCTTCTTGTCAAGCGTGGGACACTGGCTCTTATCGCTACGCTGTTCCCCACGCGTCAAAGCTGGAAATTCGACACCAGCGAAAACTCTTCTTAATTACAGCCAAAATAATTTTTTGTTATGATCCTGTTCGTTTCTATAATTATATGCACGTCATACAATCAAGAAATATTTACGGACAATTGAAAAATATTCATGCCCATGTAGTCGTAGTTGTGCTTGTTCCACTGTTATTTTATGCGTTTGACACAGATAAAGTACGCATGTTACGCTAGAAATAGTGTTATCAGATGTCGTTCTATCAACGCTTGTGGCGACACTCCCTTTTTGCACAGCGTACGTCCTTGGCAGTGTAGGATGGAGAGAGAGCGTGGTGCATCAGGACGTGCTGTGTTGCAACGTCAGCAGTGGCCGACCACCTGGCTCGTTGCGTGCTGTTGCCAGTCACTGTGTCCTCGTACTCGCAGTGTGGCTGCTGCTGAATCTAACATGTGCCGCATTGCACACATGGTGCGGAATTTTTATGATATTCAAAAGTTGTGGGAGATTTTATGAACGTATTAAAGATCTGTACCCCACACAAATACTGTAGTATGTGGGGTTAGGTGTTAAATTGTAATTTATAAAATGTATACGGTGGTTTATGTAGCTTATTAAGGTACAGTAGAACCCTGTTATAATGTTTTTCAAGGTACCTGTGAAAAAAAGTGTTATGTGGAGGAAAATGTATTTTTGCACCAATAAATGGATATTACACAAAAGTAACTTAAAATTTGATAGTTTATGTACAGTAAATAAGCCTGTAATGATATTAATAGAGGCTATAGATACTGTGCTATCAAACATGATGAATACATACATTGTGTGTATAACAGAGGCTTTCCCATTTGTCTTTTGTAGGTTCATGATCGTCGTCTTTAGGATCACAGTAATGTATACTTATGATGCATTCCCAGACATTAATTTGTTTTGTACAGATGTTTTTAGTTTACAGCTCAGTTATTTTGTCTAAAATAATACAGTTAAGAAAAATTTTATCCGAGTTGTGGTTAATGTTTGAGAAAAAAATGATGTTATATGCAGGAAATGAAAGTACCTGTGTTTTTATAAGTTGGAAATGAAAGCATTATCCTTCATGGAAAAATGGTGGGACCAAAGAAAAGTGATGCTATACGCAGGAATGTTATAACAGGGTTCTACTGTATCTTGAATATACGCGGTTGGCGTTATACAAGGAGTTCCTGGAACGAAATACCGCGGATAAGGCGGGCCAACTCTATATATATATATATATATATATATATATAATGTGTAATTTAATTTATTTTACAAAAATTCAGTTTTTCATAAGCGTTTAGATGCAGCAGCTACTGCATACAGTTATAAATGATTTCTCATTGAATGTTAATGTTTCACTTGTACGATTTCCAGTAATGTAAGATTATGTGTATATTGGGCATGTTACCAATACATGTAACTTTTTTTTTTTTTTTTTTTTTTTTTGCAGAAGAACCCACGTCCAGCCATACTAATGAGGATGATTCTCCTCGTCTCATTCCACAGCAGTTATAAATACACCATCCACATCAACAAGGAACTCTTCTTCACGCCTATAAATAGCAATTGTGGAACAAGAGTTAAGGGTGTGGTTGACCTCAGTTTTCATAGTCTTTTTTTATTTTTATATTTGTACCAAATTTTTTTCTTATTTTAGACTAAATTGTGATTTAAAAATATATTTTTTGTATTTCTGAAAAAATTTTTATATTTTTTTAATTTTCATTTCAAAATTCAGCATTTGTTATTAAATACAAAAATATTCTATTTTTGTTTTTATATATGTCAAATGATAGCCTACAACATTGTTTAACACTGTGAATTTTGTCGGTTTGGTATGTCAGTTGGTTTTAGTGTTGTACTTAAAACCGTAAAGTGCAAATTTTGATGTTTACTACTCATTACATAAAAACTATGAGAGATACAAAAGTTTCCTAAGAGGAAGATTTAATCACAATTTATGTCTAAAATAAGAAAAATATAAAAATAAATAAAGATGTTGAAAACTGAGGTGAACAGTGCCCTTAAGGATTTCATAGGGCTAACTTTATTTTACGAGTGAAGAAGGAAGAGAGGAAGAATGAGATACATAAAGTATAAGTGACAGATGTGGTTCTTCCTAAGAGAGAAGGCAGAGGATGAATTTGCACGGGACAAACGGCGAAGGCAAGAACAGGACCGGGAGGTAGAAAAATATCTGGAGCTTGTACAAAAAGTTGGCATAGGGAATCTAGAAGTGAAACATCAGTGTTGGCATGTTAAAAGTGTGTTGTTTTAAACAGTAAATTCAAAATTGTTTAAACCAATACACTTTGAATAAAACGTGTTTCAAACAAAATGTTTTAAATATATTTATACATATATATTTTTTAAAACAAGCTTAACTTTCATTATTTATGTTATGGAATGTTTTCCATTTTATAATATCATTGAGCTGAGGTCATTCTGAAACTCTACGAAACAATTTACAGATGTGTTGATGATTACTATAATAGCATGTTTTGTGTTATAATACTGACCATGTACTAACCACATATTTACAATGGCATATGTCGTACATTTACAACACTGTAGACTACATAAACAAAAGAAACACTTCTGCAGCAATTCTAGAGGCCAACAGCCAATCATGTCATAACGTTGAAGTTAAGAAAGGAATTATTTCCTTTTACATAAAAATTCAAATTCCTTTAGCGGTGTAAGGATTCCTAGAATCATTTCATTCTTTAAGCTACATATAAAGTTCTTGTCTAAATCGGTTCATTTTCTGTAAAATATGAAATTTCTTCCTTTTTCATCTCACCCATTCAATTGTGCTTACTCTGAATTTAAAACCTGACTTAACATGGTACAGTATTAGTCATTTTTTTTAACTAAAATAAATTGTACCTACTTGGCACACTTTTCACAAAGAAAAATGTTTTTGGTTGACCATTAATCCAATGAAACCTAATTTTAAAGAATAGACCACCTTCGCTGTAACAACTTTTATGTGCAGCATCTCTTTAACGTAAATTGTCTGAATATAAAAATTCTTGTATTAATACAGTTTTTGTTGCATTTCACAATTGTTCTTACGAGCTTCCACTATTTGTTAAAACCAAATATGTTTCAAACAACATTCCAATTATTGTACATATAACCTTTTTGTGAAGTATCTGGCCTCGCCAGCATCTTTATAATTTGGTTTGTTTAAGGGTTTTTGGGCCCTAAGCTTATATATAAGGAATTTATATATATATATTTTTTTTTTTTTCGGAGATTTAAAACCCCAGAAGATGTGTCAATTACATTTAAAAGCTGCCAGTCTCTCAAGACCACATTTTTGTTGGTTACCATTCAGTTATTAATGTACAAGTGAAAGGTGGGCACGATTATGGCCTACAGTGTGGAGTCGTTACCCGGCTTTCTGCATAAGAGGAGCTAGTTTTCACCTTGTTCAGTGCATGTGAAATAGTGCTTCATGAGTAATATTCCTTTTTATAGTTTTTATACATACATATATTTTATTGTCATTTTCGACTTTTGCAACTGCCTGAAACATTCAAGGAAGAACTGTTACTACAAGAGATCTCCACCTAAAGAATTAAACCACATGTTTATAGGGGACTTCGAGTATTTGTAAATGCCATTTATGTAATTTTAAAAATTCTTTATATTAACAATTTATGCGTGGCAGTCAGATAACTCTATTAACCTAAGATTTGTTAGATGAGGTTAAAGTTGTAGTTTGTATGAGGGAAAGTGGGCATTTAATCATGTCAATTTACTTGTATGACTTCAAATAACTTATTTTAGTTCAGGGTAAACTTGGAGACAGTTATTTAAGGGCGAAATCATTTCAGTTTAGCATCTTTTATTGGGTGTCATTTTAATCCTTATTCAGTTTGCCAACATTTTTCTCTCTTGAATTTTATTGGTAATTTTGTGGGCTGAAGTTTTATTCGCGTTATAAGATCTATTTGTAGCTTACAGCCTCAACTGAGACACTAGGGGTGCGACAGGCTGGCGCTGGGAGAGGGTGAACAAAGGCTTAGGAATGTGGGGATTTTTCAGGGAGTTGCAATGACGTACTTTGAAACTGATTGCTCTCCAAGTTAATGTATCACTCTGCCGACAGCGGGAATTTAATTAAATATGTATCTCAATTTTATGTGAAATATTTGCTTATCAAAAATAATGATACATAATTTTTTTAGCAACTTTAGTTTGCATAGGTTTTAAAGTGTTTGTTTTAGCCTTGGTGAATTGAGAGTTCTCGGATGTTTGATAGTGGGGAACTAGTTCCTGCCCGCCATCTTGGTGGCGAGAACGAGTTCCTCGCCCCAGTCTTGTTACAATCAGTCAGTTGATAGGACGTGTTTTTGCTGAGGAGAGTAAAGAAAGGGAGTGGCAATATGAGGGCAAAGTGGAAATATCGCGATGGGCATTGCGGTTAATTAACTGTCTTGTTTTTATTTATCTCCAACAGTTTTGGTGGTTCCGCAAACCGTGGTCACGGCGTTTATGATGTAGAGATGACAAATTGTATGTTTTGTAATTGAACTTTATTTTTTTTCCCTTCCCGCGCCCAAGAACTCATTCAAAACAATCCGGTCACAATGTGTTAGTCAATCTTTCAGCTGCCACGCTCATTTTCTCTGCAACTGTAAATCTATTTATTTTTTGGAATTAAAAGTGATGTAACGGCCAGGAACTTCACCTCTTTCATTTGTTTAGGGCTCAAACCCACGAACTTACCCTAGAATGGCGGGAAATAGGCTGCTAGGCTAACAAAGTAATGTAACAGACAGAAGTACAAGTACTTACAGTTGATACTTGTAAATAGGTACACACATACGAAGGGACGACACACATTTTTGCGCGGAAGCGCGGTCGCGATGTTTTGCCAGTATTAAACTGGCTTCCTCGGGCGACGAGACATGAGGTGTTCTATCGGCAGGTGTTAGGCCGAGAGCAAAATGTGGGCGTTCATTGCACATTTTCTTCAAATAAATTAAAAACATCAGTACTACCACATTTTAGAATACTTAACACAATCATTTTACAATAAACTCTAGGATAATAAAATACTTGAAACGTATAACATGTAAATTTTGGGTAACATCATGTGCATGCCTCATTACAAATATGCATCTGCTGCTCTATTGCTGGCGGCCTAAGGATGTTTGCAGATGACTCTTTGTATGGGAAGGCAGGGGAGAATGTAAAGCTACAAGATAATATGAAGGTCTGCCTTTCGTAAATGTAAACAAAGCACTTGGATGAAAGTCCACATGAGGAAGACAAATATAAATTTGCCTAGAGAAGGAAGGTGAGTAGGAAGGAATACTGGTGGGGTGGTAGATAGGTGAAGCAAATAGCTACAAGAGGACTTCTGGAAGGTGTTGAAAGGGGAGAGTAGCTTGCTGAAGCAAAAGGTGTATACCTGCATGGTGCACCCTGTGACTGAAGTATGGGAGCTGTACTGTGGGCTGGAGGAAAGGGAAATTCTGTATGCCAGCAAGGTGAGTGAAGGGGAAAAGGTGTGTATAAGTAGATGACATGATAAGAAATTAGCCCTCCGAGATGTTTGAGGAACTGAGGTGGGACAACTTGAAGGAAACAAGGCGGATGCACCAGGTGCTACATGGAGGGGGAAGAATGGGGAAAACTTGGAAATTAATGGAAAGAGGGTGCTCCAAGGAGAGGAGGGCAATTGTTCTAAGGTCCATAGGAATAGAAGAACAGAGAGGTTAGCACTCTATGTTGGTCACAACTCTGAGCTGGGGAAATCGTGTGCAGCAGTAGTGTGTGTTGAGGTGTTTAAGAGAATGGCGTGGGGAACTGAATGGAGAAAACCCTACCACAAGGTGGTAGCCATATTATGGATGGAAGAAGTATCATCATTATTATTATCACAGGATCACATTATTATCACAGCATAGTTCCATGTAGTTTTATATATACCATATGATTTCATAGATAAGGGAATAAGTTAGTTACAGTCAAGGCCCCGCCACAATGAAAAGTTCCATCTGCTGGCGACTTGCCGCTTGTGCTGCCACTACGGTGACCGGCCGGTTTTCTCCTCTTTGTATGCCACAATGAATGCCGTTGCCTGCCGCTGGGGTACAGTTCATTCTGCGCACAATAGGTGGCACAGCAGTCACTTATTTTTGTTTGTTTAAATTTTTTCTCCACGCACTGTCACAGCATTGGCTCTCGTTTTGTGACGTACATCAGTCAACCAATAGCAATCACCTTGCCACTCCCTGCCGGTGTTGGCCGGCGAGTGCCGCCCCTGCAGTTGCCAAAAAAGTTTGTCTGGAATTGGCGGCACGGTACAGCACAATCCCGGCAAGCTGAACGGCAGTGATGTCATGGTCATGTGGGCCAATCAGATAGCCAGAATCACACCGGCACGGCACTGCACTGCACAGCAGTTAAAAGTTCATTGTGGCAGGGGCTTTACAATGTACTGCCCTATGGGAAGCCAACATTTGTAGGTTTTGTGTTACTTTTGTAATTGCCTATCTTTACCAACCGAATTCTGTCGATTAGGTAACTTTCTTTGATTTTCAGGGACATTTCTCGCAGTAATACTCCTTTCTGCGGTATTAGTATTGAGCTATTAATATTACTGAATGCTTTACACAGGTCAATAAAGATAGCCTCTTGATATCTTTCTCGAATCTACTGCATAATTTATTAAGGAAATTGCAGCTCATCATCAACCAATGCCGCTTTTAACCTGGTAAAACTCCTCCATCTGCTGAATCTGAGTATTATGTGTATCCGTCAGCTGCTGGAACCATATTCACATTTGTGGCATCCATACTGTTAGGGATATAAAACCTTGTGGTTTTCAAGGAAATCAGAATGTGTTTTTGGTATATGGATGCGACATATGTTAATTGGCATCCTGTCAACAGTAGTAAGCACAACTATAGGTCTTAAGTTATTAACATTTTTATATATATTTTTTAAAACTAGAATAACCTCTGCAACTGCAGTTGAAAAAATATATTTATAGCGTCCACCTATACAATATTTAGTGATAGTAGTTTATAAAGCCATGTAATCATTTCGTATTGAGTGCTTTTATTATCAAGATTTGGTGATTTATTTTGGAAGTTATAAACTATCTACATTATTTCTATGTTATGAACTGGTTTCAGTAAAAATGTCTTAGTGCACATTATCATAGTATCTACAAAGTTCCCACAGTTATTTAGATGGATTTTTTTACAGTAGATTGTTTTCAACTGTGAAGAAGTGTTCACAGAAAATTTTTGCAGTCTCTTTCCAGTTAGTAATAATTTCTCCTGACTGAATCTAGTCCTAAACTTGATAGGTAATGTTATCAATAATGTTGTTCTTTTCACTGGAATGTTTAGTTTTGCTATCAGTGAATATTTTAATGCAATATTTTGTACAAATATCAGTCTTGAGTGTGACATTTGACATAGGTCTGCATGAGGTGAGGAGCTACCCAAACAAAAATGTCATTCCTAGGAATCCAAACCTGAACTCATACTATAGTCCAGCAGTACACTGCCTACTATGTATGTACCAGAGGTCACCACAATCTAACAAACTAGAATACATGACAATACTAGGTATATAAATGAGCACTGTAGAATGTGTTTAAACAGATAGGAGGATATAATTAGGCTACTTCCGTTTGGTGTTAAACAAGTGTGTTTTAAACCCACAACTCCGTATGTGCATGATTCCATAGCGATAATGGCCACCAACGGGAGGAATTATAAACCTCTGACTATTATGCAATATCCTAATATTTTCCAAAATAATAATGTAAGCAACCAAACAATTAGGTCTTCCACTGCATGAAACAGTGCCAGTTCACTCACCTGTATGGTATTTCCCCAATAGCACTATTGTGTATGTACAGTCCACCACACCGGTGAGTCATGGAAGGTGTGCAATATTGTACAAGCACACCGTACTTCCCGTCTGCTCAGCAAGACTGACGGAAATTGTCTGACAATGTGACACACGGTTGGTGGACTAATTCCCTGCAGAGTCTGAAAAGATAGCAGTGATAGTAACTTTGAAAGTGTCAACATATCCTCTACAGGTTTCACTAAGCCCAGCACACAGTAACTTTTGCAACTTAGAAAATGAAGCACCAGTTTCATTTCAATTCACTATGGTATATTCATTGTAGGACAGACTTTACACACATGATGCCATGTAAAACCATTCATCCAATAACACTGTGAACTGTTTCTTCTATTTGCATGATGACATTACGCTGTGGTCCAGTTAATTTTTTTTTTTTTTCCCACAATTGGTGCAAAAAACTCAAAACTTTGTTAACTTAATACTTTGAATAATGTCAAGACTTAAGAGTGGTCATAAGACGCACAAATTATTCTATAAAAACAGTTTGCAAAATGATACAAGATTGTGCTTATTTTCATAACAAAATTGGGAAGTATCAGGTTTATTTCTACCAAAAAAATTAGGGACAAATTATGATATGTTTACAAAATAACAATGCAGGGATTCTTTGTTATGAAAATTATGTTGTTTTGGGGAGAAAAATAGGCCTAAACATTTTAAATGTGTGTAAAACTACCAGGTGTGGCTTTAAGGCCGCAGGTTAATCATGCTAGTTTTGAGAGTTTAATTTTTAAATCCTGAAAGGTAGCAGATATAGCATAACCCTTACATAGAAATGTTGGAAATTGTTTGTACTATGTTGCCTAATTTTTTTTTCCAAAACATAAGTTTACATAATTTTAACTAATTACTGACTTAATTAAATTTCCTTGAAGTCAATAACTACCCAAAATTATACAAATTTAAGTTATAAAAAATTTAGGCTACATAGTACAACAAAAAAAATTCCAACTTTTCTATGAAATAGTTTTGCGATATCTGCTCCCTTTCAAGATTTAAAAAATAAAACTTGCTAAAATTGCATAAATAGGGACCTGTGGCCTTAACCCCAGGGCCATATGACACACATTCATCTACAAATTTGATTATCTACTTCCAATTGCAGTAGAACCCTCATATAGTGTTCACACTTATAATAATATTTTCCTGGTTATAATGCTACCTTCATTTGGTCCCTAGAACTGATTTGTAATAGGATATTACCCTCTTATAATGTTTTCCCATTTATAATGTAAAAATTGAGTCCCTTAAGAAACATTATAACAGGGTTCTACTGTATTCCATTTGACATTTTGTTTCCTTCTAAGCTTCACAAGCACCAAATCCAGGCAGCACCACAGTAATTAAATTATTGCATAGAACTTGTTCTCCCACATAGCACCTGTACAGTAATCTAAATATGTATTCCTTTTTTTTTTTACAACTTCCATGAACATTAACATTGACAACGTGTAAAACTTATTGAGCCTTGAGAATCATTAGTTTTAGTAATGTATAACCAGCACATTGTTTACAGCAAACCATAACATATTAAATTCTTTTTTTATTTTTTATTTATTTCCTTTTCACTCCAGAAGCCCACCACAATGTTTATAAAAAACATATTAGGCATGGAACATGTCAATACAATACAACTATACACAACTGAAATATGTGATGGTAATGCTGGTGGCTGATACTGTTTGATTGGCTGGAAATAGACAACTTGGCAGCTGATGTCAGAAAATTTCATGCTGGGGCAGTCAGCTGTTTTCTTTTTTTTTATTGGCATGCTTGTTACATGTCTTGTACCAAAACACTTAAAGTAGGTTAGAGATTTTTTGTCAACTCTCAACATCGAGGTCTTAAGTGCTCCTGGGGGGTGACATGAAGTGAGTATGGAGCAGTGCCAGATATGTGAGGAGGGGACATGGGAGATTCCCGAGAAAACCTGCCAACCAGCTGCATTGTTCTGCACGATTCCCACATGCAAAAATCCAGGGACCGACCCCGATGAGACAAAATATGTAAAATTATTACTAAACATAGTTTGGCAAAAGAAGTAATTGTGCTTTGAAAATCTGCTAATATTCTTTACATCTTGTGTGTTTATATAATAAAAAATTTACACCAACAGATAGTCCAACACTTTGCATTCATACCCACTGTTTTGCATTTCTATCTAAATTACAATAAGTTATTAGCTCACATTTTTTTATTTGTTGTATCATTAAACAGCATATTTTTTCTACCTGTTGCCACAATATAGTTGGCCTTGGGCATGAATACCCCGGTTCCATTTAATTAATTGTCAATATTATTTGAACAGCTACAAGGAATTTGAAGAAACAATAACTTATTTTAGGCAATAATAGTTGTGTTCACATATTAGAATCATATAGTGATACAATTAAATGTAGACCTATGCCTTTATTTATACACATCCAATACAAATTACTGCTGAGAGTTGACTATTCAGTAAACGTGAGGAGTAGCTACTCATCGTATACGAACAGAACTATTGATTTTAGAGGTAGGGCTATAGTTTATTAATTTAAAAGGTTTCTTTTAACTGACTTTAACAAAACTAGAACATTTTTTTACATAGATCTACTTCTAAAAACTATATAACCAATTTTTATCAATTAACTACCAATACCCATCTCTAAAGTAAACAGTTTAGCAGATGTACAATGAGTAGTTATGCTACACATTTACCTACACACTGGTAGAATGGAGGAATGTTTATGGGAAACAATGTAAGTGCCACAAAATAACATTTTAGGGTTTTCCATTGTCCTGTAAACAACCTATTGTCGTCGATTTCCATTCTGTCGTCAAATTTATTGCTTTATTGTAATTCTGTAAATAAATGAAACACTGAATTAAAATTATATTTTACAGCTTATTATTTCATTTCCTGAACAAGTTACTAGTTGGCACTTATATTGTTTCCCACAAACACTCCAATTTTTTTTTAATTTTTTTAATTTAATTTTTCCTCTTGCAATTGGGCCTCAGCCCTGTGGCAAGGATTTGCTTAACATACCTCTTCTCAATTTTCCGACCCCATCAACCTTTTCCTAAACTTCCTCGCTCCCGTCACCTTAACCACCTCCCTCGCCAATTCATTCCAATCCTTCACCGTTCTCACCATCATAGTGTTTTTTCCTTTCTCTGTCCTCTTCCCCACCCTCTGTATCTTCCACTCATGATCACCCCTTCCCCTGAATATACCTCTCTGTATCTTGTCACCCAGTTGTGAACCCACCCACCCAACCCCCTCACCACCTTAAACATCCTTACCAGCCGCTCCACTCTCCTCCTCTCCTGCAGTGTGCCCCACCCCAGTCCTCTCACCATTACTGATGGTCTGAAATCCTCCTCTCTCTCCACTTGTGTCCTCCACTTATTTGTGACCCACCTAGCTGCCCTTCTCTGCACCTTTTCCACCTCTACCACTTCCCTTTCCACGTATGGGTTCCAGACTGCCGCCGCATATTCCAAAATGGGCCTCACCATTGTTTTGTATCCCTTTTCTTTCACTTTCTTGTCTGTGCCCCTGAACACCCTTCCCAGCAGGGCCAGCGCTCTTCTCCCTTTACCAGTAACACTTCACTGGCTCGCCCCATCTTAAGTCATCCTGAAGAATAACTCCCAAATATTTATATCTGTTAGCCTCTCCAATCTCATGTCCTCCCCATCTATATGTCTCTCTGACTACCTGTCTTTTCTGTGTAAATCTCAAAAATTTAGTTTCATTTACGTCAATTTTCATCTCATTTTTCTTTGTCCATGGTTCCAATTTGTTTATGTCCTCCTGCAGACCCCCACCCTCTCCAATCATCTTGTACAATACACAGTCGTCTGCAAAAAGACGAACCCTACAATTCATGTTTATCCCAAAATCCCCCATCATAATTAAAAAGAGGAGGGGTCCTAGAACACTACCCTGATGTTACCCTTCCTTCCTCTGAGAGTGTGCATCCTACTCTTAACTCTCTGGGTTCTTCCTCTCAGATACTTTCCCACCCAGTTTACCACCATCTTATCCTCCAACAACTCATTCAGTTTTATCATTAATTTTACGTGTGGCACCTTGTCGAACGCCTTTTCAAAATCCACAAAACATGTATCTACCTGTTTCCTCCCATCCATAGCCTCCCCTATATCTTCCATCAATCCTGCCAACTGCATCTCACATGAGAACCCCTTTCTGAATCTGTTGTCTATCGTGCATACTCCCGTTCTCCTCCATTACCCTCACAATATATTCATTCACCAGTCTCTCCATAACTTTTCCAACATTAGATGTTAGGCTCACTGGTCTGTAACTGGCTGGGTTCATCTTCTCTCCTCCCCCCTTGTAAATGGGAACCACTATTGCAGTCTTCCATTCTGCTGGCAACTTACCAAGTTCTAGTGATTTGCTAAAAAAGTACCTGTAGGTATCTGCACACCTCACCTTCCCCCATCTTTAACATTACTTTTCCAATACCATCTGGTCCCTCTGCTTTTCTATCATTGAGTCGCCCCAGTACCTTTCTCAGTGCCCCCATCTCTATCTTACATCTATCATTGTAAAAACTAATAATTTCCCTACTTTTCCACCTACCTTCTTTGCTTTTCTCAAACACAGTCCAATGTGATGCTAGACAGTTAAATACGGTATTGCATTAAAAAGGCACTCTTTTACACTCAGTCTTAAAAATATTATGTGATAAAATCTCTACATTTTTTAACGAGTGTGAGAAATAACAGTAGAACATAATATGATAAGGCCTACCAATTATCTAGCAATCCAGTTGGTTGATATTAAATGTACTCTGGCCAATTTAATTTGTCTATGGCATACATATTGCAATATTAATTATAAGACATTTGCTGCTATGTCAGCAAATATATTGGTTCTGATAAAAACTGTCGCGAAGCACCAGATCTCTTATCTTGTTTTAAGGAGGTTCAAGTTGTCAAAAACTACTTTCAATATCTTTAGTATATGACATGTTTTGGGGAAATATCTTCAAGTTTGTAGAGTGGAAAGAATATATATTATAATATCGTGATAGGAGGATACCAGAGGGGCAGTGTAGCGCAACCCCGGATGCAGACTTACAACTGGCTTTGCAATTTGAGAGGCGCCGGAATGAGAATAGTGGGGGAAGCGGAAGATCTCGGAGAAAACCCGCCGACCAGTGACACCGTCCTCCTTATTCCCGCATGCAAAAATCGAGGGAACGACATTACCGGGAACTGAACCCGGATCGTTTTGGTGGAAGGTGAGTGCTCTAACTACTGCGGCCCCGGAAAAACGTAAACATGAGTTTTTTAATTCATTATGATATTTTTATATTTTGTAATTCAAATTTCAAAGTGTATTATATTGCGATAATAATCTACATCTTAGGATGAACATTAAGAGCCCTATACAGCTGGCGCCTGTGTTGCAGTGTGTTAGAAGAAAGTTTTCATTAAGGGCGCCGTCTACTAGAATCATGAAGAGACGCGCAGACCTTTAACAATCCTGATTTTATTCGAAAACCATTCAACATGTTGTGACGCGGTTAGGCTACGAAAAGCATTTAAGGATCTTAGTACAGGTCTATAATATTTTGCCATTAACTGTTATCGTTCCTAAAAAGTATTTTTTTTAGTGTGAAAGTGACCGAATTGGGACTTTTGATGCTGATTTTTATGTAAGAGTAATCATTTTCACGATATTCTGAATATTATAGACCTGTAGAGCGACTCTTTCCCTTTCGTCGCGTAAGATAAAATGATAGTGTTGTCGCTGAAAGTCCCATAGTAAAAACGGTTCAGCGGGAACCTTGCACACTAGTTCAGCGCTTGGCTCGTTGAGGCGACGTGATATGTGATGCGCGCTTCAAGGTCGACCTTACTGCTCCGTCGCTTTTGAGCCTCTCACGCGCGGGTAGACGGCTGCCCTTAAAAGAGGTATTACCAGACGTGCGTTCGATAGCTCTATCTACGAAAAGAAAACACATTTAAAACTATGCGTCTTTATTTTGTTTTCTAGATGTCGTGACTCGTGATTAGAAATATGGTTTTTAGGCACCTCAAAATGGTTAATAACTGTTTTTTCAGACCGCTCGCGCTGTCACGTAAAAAATACCTACCTGAATCGTAAAGCATAAATAAACAAGCATAAGCTGGCCTTTACTATACACTTTCCGTAAATAAAGTAGTAGTTTCATCTCTATAAGTTCCACAAGGAAAAGCCGACAACCATTACATTACACGCTGTTTCCGCACTTAAGGGCGTTCAAGTGGGGAAAAATCCATAATTTTATATTTGTATAAAATAGTGTTAGTTTTGTAGACATTACTTAAGAGTACATTAACATCTAACGGAAAAAAAATTAGCTCATCTAGTTTTCCCGTAATGTCACTTCAAAGTCAAAATTTGCATATTTTTACTTCATACAAAACTTGAAAACCAGTAAATATAATGAAATGGAAAAAATCTCATCAAAACTAC
>PNEQ01072145.1:0-11282 GCA_003012365.1 Medauroidea extradentata
ATGCTGAGTGGGATCAGACTGTGCCTTATCCGCCAATGCAGAAGCTCTTTTCAGACGTTTTTCGGCCCGTGAGAGCCTCAGCTCTGCAGCCGCGATGATAGCTGCTGCCATCTCTTGTTGTTGTTTTGAATACCTCGAAGCAGGAGTCGTTCACCAGGCGGAGTGACCGGGTCACTTTGAGTCGTTCACTAATCGCAAATGGTCGTCCAAGAACCGGTTCATGAACGATGATTCCGAGACCCGTTCACTACCGAAAATTACCGTTAATCATAAGTATTACTTAACTTCCGTCGTCATTCCTCGTAACGGTATATTACAATTATTATTTAATTATACCGCACGCGCCGTATTCGAATTGATAAATAACCGCGTCGCTGCTTGTCACACCCGGGAGCCTAGCTTCTTTGTCCTTCCTACACGGCCCGGCGTCCTCGGTAAACAACTTCTTCCCGTCCGACTCGCACCGATTTTCTAACTCCCGACACACCGAATAATATCCGGAATAATATCCGGCCCGGAGGACCAAAAATGTTCCGTCGAACATACACTGCGTAAACACGTCCGTACGCACCGATAACACCACACGTTTTTTGAACTATGGCTAGGTCGCCATCTTGCCCGCTCGACTCCTCGAGCCCACAAGAAAAAAAAAACAAAGCTAAGTTCCGGGTAAGAGTCACACAACAGACAGTCAATAAAGTTCAGTTCACAAACAACAACAACAACCTAAGTACAAAGTTGACAGGTCCCAACACACACACACAACAGACCCACAAGACACACACACACAACAGACCCACAAGACACACACACAAAACAGACCCACAAGACACACACACAAAACAGACCCACAAGACACACACACAAAACAGACCCACAAGACACACACACACAACAGACCCACATGACACACACACAACAGACCCACATGACACACACACAACAGACCCACATGACACACACACAACAGACCCACATGACACACACACATGTGAGACACCATGCACAGATACAAACATACACATAGAAAGGTGATCTCGTAGGTCTTCTCTCTCCTTCAGAAATCAGACCAAAAAACCTTCAGGAAACAGACAGTTAGCAAACACCGGTCATATGGCACAATTTAAATTATTGTATGTCTTCTACAACTCCAATACACATCTGCACATTTTGAAAATGAATGTAGCATAAACAGAATGGTTTTTAAAGTTGTTCAAGAATGATTGAGAAAGCGCATACAGTAATTGGCACCACAATGTCCGACACAGTAAATAAAAACAGTAAGCATTACCTGTGCAGTGGGAGAATTTTACGTTCGCCTGCGAAGTCTCCATCACACTCGCCAATGTACTCTTGCAGCACTTTCATAACCCGACACATCTTGACAGCTTCTGCTCGCAACCTGTTGGCTACACCTCCCGGCAAATCTGTTTCCTTACAGCTCTCTTCACGCAGCACAGACACTGTGTCATAGTGCGCACGCAGCCTGTCCAGGCACTCTGACACAAACGATTCGTGAAATTCCAGTAGCGATGACTGCAATCGAGGCCCCAAGTTTGTATTCACTTCCTTCAACAATTCAATTGCCCTGTTCGCAATCTCGTCCCCGCTGTTGGTGATCACCTAAAACACCAGTTTACATGTTAAAACTCTAACCCTTCGAAATATGTAAGTAATATTTTGGCTTTGATTGTAGCCCAATGATTAAATTAAACAAAACTTGATACAAATGCATTACTCTGGCAAAAAAATTTTTCTTATAAGTTAGCAAAAACTTGGTATCAAAATTGCTGATATCTTGTTTGCGACTTCAAAATACTTTTGAGATTTCAATAAATGTTTTTACAATTAATGTTCATGTATAATGCCATCTTAACTACATTTATCTGTAAGTATAAGTTTCTGTATGATTTACAATAATATTAGAATTTATATATATATATATATATATATATGTATAATGAAAATTTAAGTTATGCTAACAGCACTTACATACGAGTTCTCCGCACTCACATTTTTCAGTGATGGGGTGTACTTTTAAAAACTAGACACTTTATTTTTTTTAAAGCTTAACTTTTGTTTATCACATTTTCAAAGACTGATGAATAACAGGTTTGTTTTTTCTGTTTAAATATATGTTGATCACTTAATAAGAAATGTATTGGAAAGTAGTTCTATTTCATTGCAAATGTGTCCAACATTAGAAATGTTGGGGGAAAATGTGGTAATAATATACTGCGTGTTGTTCACGACTGAGCATCTTAGACAATTTAACTATGGTATATTTATTCTGTAACATAACCTTAGTACCAAATTCTACACAGACCATACCAGACAGCTTTATGTTAACAAGAAAGAGAAGTGGATAGAAAATAATCTAACAACGTGGACTGAATCTATTGCATGATTTAATATCATTACTTTTCTGTTGACATTAATTTTCTCAGGAAACTCAAGTGTTCGGAAAGTGCGCTTCAAAGAGATATTGAAACAAAGATGTATTGTTATTACGCACCAAAGAAAAAACTAATCCGCTGGTTATTTTTCATGCCCATGCACTCGTGCTGAAAGGATGAAACACAACCTACATGCACGTATTTGCCCACTGGTGTTTTTCTACGAGAGGAAAACACCATAAACAAATGCAAAGTAAAATTAACAAGTCTGTGTATTTTTTAACCTGCCAGTACACGGGAAGGAAAAAAGTAGACTGGTGCAAACTAGGTGTTACAAGGCTTGTCAAAGGGGAAACAAGTGTTAGCGTCTGCTGGAGTTAGTTTTTCGATAACATACCTGCCAACTTTTCAAGCTTCTCACCAATAAAACCTTTAAATGATATAAATTACAGCATATTTTCGATGCAGCAATTTCCAATCAATGTAACAAGTATGGCCAACAAATAATACCTCAAGAAAGCACATTTTCCCGCACCAAAATTAAATGCCCAATATTCCACATTATGAAAAAAATTTTAAGTATGTATTATAAAATGCTTGAAATTAAAATCTCAAAGACCTTTGAGACAATGTAGTTTAATGGGTTACTGTCTGATTTAAAAAGGAAAAAGGGTGTACAATTGGTAAATTTTAAATATCTGCAAGGGCAGCAGATTTGCAACAGAAAATCAGCATCACTATTATGATCACAGTTGCATACCTCCACTGAAATAAACTGAAAAATAATACATTAGAAAGCAGGAGTATATTTAGGCTTAACTGACTAAACAAGTAACACACTTAGCCTTACCTTCAACGCAGCCTTAATTTTGGCATGTTCAAATTCCATGTGTTGTTCTGAACTGATCACAATTGAATAGATTTTCGCATTAGAATCGTCACTGCCATCAGTGGCAACAGAAAACGGCTGATTCTGTAAACACTGAATTGCATTCTTTGTTTCCTGGTGAGCCATTTTATGGAAAACTGCAGTAGTCTTTGTATGCCAGCACGCATATTTCTTGCCACTTGTGAATCGGGAAACTCTTTCCTGAACAAGGGCCTAGCGTTGTCTGCCACACTAATTGGAACAATGTGTTCTACAATAAAAGACGTGAAGCAGTATTCTGCTCTTGTAACTTTGAAATCAGAATTTATAACAAAACAAACTGTCTACTTTTGAACTACCAGAGGCAATCTTTACATTTTCTGTAAGTTTTCCGCATTTCACGTGATTAAACATGTTGTTCCTACAACTATGAGCAATGTTTACATCGCATCTGCAAAAAAAACACTAACTTCACTTCGGTTGACTTTACTAAACACAGAAGTTCTTCTGTATATTCTCTCCTGATCAACTGAAAATACGTTTACCACTAATTTTTCCTATGTTATTTTTCCACATGTGCCATAAATTGTACTAATACCATTACAAACAAACATATTGTGCCAGCCACAGAGTAATACAGACTAAAAACATTCAGTGGCATTCAAATACAGAGACAAAGAGTACCCTAAATGCACTTATGAAGACTTCAGCTCTACCTAGAAATGCAATTAGCCAATGATATGCAGCGACGAGAAGCCGTTTTTTCTTTCGTTATCGTGATGCATCTCTACTCTCTGCTGTATGATCTATGGTAGCTTCATAAAAACATATAAACAAAGCAGCAATTTTTCAAAAATGAAAACTAATTTTTCAAAAACCATAAAATTTCAGTCCTTTCCCTTAAAACGTAAACTCGGTGTCGAAAGCATAAATTTTAAGGGTAAAACGTAAAAGTTGGCAGGTACGCGATAACAATATATGTAGCTGAAAAATTGTTGTGTACACTAATAAATACATTTCAAAATTTATTCTGGCTACAAAGATCCTAGTCACTGTAAACCAACATCAGTGATACAAATAAATTATCTTCTTTTACTTCTCTACAGAATGGGTTTTCTGCATGGTGGAAGAATTAATATCCAAGAATTTTGGTCCACTGATAACATGGAAAACAGAGTCCTTTCTATATACCATGGCACTCAGAAATTTCTGATTCCTTCTGAAATGTAAACGTTTTGATATTGAAACCAGGCAACAGAGGACAGAGACTGCCAAATTGGCAGCAATAAGAAATTTTTGAAGCATTCAATGAAAACTGCAGAAAAACTATACCACAGGTGTGTTTTCTTTAAGATGGAAATGTGGTATTAGGATGTAGGCTAAACAAAAATAGAAGCAGCTGTCAATCACAAGAAAGGAAAGAGGGTCACCTTTGATTGCGACTTTTTTCTGCTTCGTAGTATATTAGAGATCACAACCAGGGAAATATGGCTTACAAATTTCGATCTTACAAAGATATGAACATCCAATCAAGTAATATTATTGCTGAAGGAATGTGCTTACCTGTTTCTTAAAGTGGGCATAATTTGACAATAGGTAACTGGTTCACATAATATGATAGTGTTTAAAAAATGAAGAATGAACCCAATATGACAATGTTGGAACTGTCATAAAAAATAAAGAGCTGTCATCAAACTTTACTGCAACTGCAAAATGAGTACCTTACAGCAGTGTATTTGGCTTTCAAGAAGACATGACCAGTTTCGTATCTTACAAAACGAGGTAAAGTTGAATTGTTGCTGTCATATATGCAAGCTAATCATTAAGATGAAGAAATCACAGGAGAACCAAAAAAGCCAGAGACCATTACATTTTACAACTCAACCAAAGGTGGTGTGGACTGTATCAATGAGAGGATGATATTTTGATACGGTCCTAAACACTAAGATGGACAGTGGTGAGAAACACAACTCGACATGTCAAGTACAGAAAATGACATATTTACAGCTCAGTACCTTCTAATGCAATGACTGTCGAGATAATGCGAGAATGTTATTTGGTTATGGTTCATTTAATAAAGTGTGAAAAAATGAGAGTTAACTGTAATTGTACACTTGTATTTTCTATGATTTAGTGTAAGTAATAACTGCACAACATTATCGTGATTTCAAAAAAACTTATTTCTTACTGTCAGGCTGTAGTTCGAAAAAAATATTAACACAAAAAAATATTTACGGGGTCTCAGAGCTTCAGCCTCTAGAATTATGTGATTTTTTTTTCCCCCAGTGCACTGGTAGTTTAAGTGAATGCCTATTAAGTTTACAAATTACAAATTCTTCTCAAAGTTTACTAAATTACGCCTGTTTGAAAAAAAAAATTTCAGTCAATGGATTGGATTTGTTGCATCTGTTGGAATAATAGCACTATCCCGGAGGTTAATTATTAGTCAATGTCAAAAATTCATGAAGCACTTGAAAACTCTACCTAACTGTTACATTTTCCCATAACTTAAGTAATATCTTTCATTATTTTCATCTATGTGTCACAATGAAGTTTGTAAAAAACAGACAAATATTTGCTAGTTGGAACAAAATGCTGGAACTGAATCAATACAGCAGAATTGGAACCAGGAATTTGTATAATTCCCCCCATCTATAATCTCCAATAATTTTGCAGTCGAAGCAAGACAGTCCAATCAAAATAAGAACAAAATAAAAACATTGTTTCTGAGCCCTCCAAAATACCAAAAAAATGGCTCATCCTATTGCTGTACCTAGAATGATACTCAATTACTTTTGGTGTCACAGAATACAATTTACTGCAGGTTTACCAACAGTAAAATTACAGGGTTCCTGTTCAAAATCTCACAGTTCCTATGGAATGATAAAACACTGCACGCCAATCTAATTCCTTGCTAGTAGAAATGTGGAGCACACAATGCACATGTCAGAGTTAACCTTATCACTCCACTTAGGAGTGTCTAAATGGAAAAACAGCTGCAGGCTAATGGCGTTTTAATGTTAGAGGTAAACAAAGGAATATAAATACATGTATCTAATTTTATAATTTACATAGAATTAGTACATAAACATGGAAAATTATAAAACCTAGAAAGAAACAAAAAATAATACATACAATGTATGGATGTAAAATTATGCAAAATGAATTAACTGTGCACATATGCAGAATTGCTTACATTGAATGACAACTATTCTTCTCACTTGTACCAGTTGTTCTTGACCCATGGTTGCAGTGTGTGATGTATGCAAAACTACCTAGTTGACACATTTAGTATTGATCCCTGTCACAGCTGTTTTTATTTTTTTCTTTTACTGCAAACTCTTTTTGAACAGTACTAAATACACTGTCAATGGATATTATCTACATTTAAAAATAGTAAATTTAACAATAGAAACATACACATAATTTAGTGATGTTTACCATTAATGAAAGGACTTTATCACTTTACCATACATTACAACAGGTCAAACGTAAAAATTTTTAAGAAAAAAGTATACATGTTCAAATTTCATAATTATTTCACAATAACTTTAGCCATTGGATTTAGAATTATCATTTGGAAATTGATGCTGCACAAAAATGTTTTGAAAATATTTCAACAAGAGATTTTAAAACTCTAATATAATTTCAAAGCAAGATTACCTTAAAACACAAGGATTTGTACATAATTTGCACTGGTAGGCTATATCACAACTAGGCTTTCACATAAAAAGCAAGAGTTTACTCTTAAAAAAATATAATCCAAAATGATAAAATAATACAATCTTTAATGCAGTTAAATTTTTTCAATAAATTTCAACTGGCGGCAAATATCCTACAGAATGCAATGTACAACGTACCCGCCAAAGGTATTCCGTTCCTATTAAATCCACATCATCCATTAAAAAAGCTCTTCGTTTTGCTTTTAATTTCCCTTCTTTGGAATTCACAGCCTTGAAAAATCTTTCAAAACACCTGCAAAATAAAAACTCAAAACTTCAAAAACAATTAAAAAGAAAAAATTTAGTAATAAGAATATAATAATGCATTTAAAATAAAGTTAATAGACACATTTACACTTATGCCAAATTTATAGTTTTGTAGCAAACAGCCATGCACAGAAAAATTACATGGGATGCGACTGTCATCATAGTGGGCTCCATACTAACAAGACTCAATATTAAGACACACTTAAGTAACTACAACATCCACCATCACTATAAAACTGTAACGGTTCTCCTTCTCGATGATAAACACACACAGGGAGCATAACCATTAACATACATATACTTCCTATCACTCACTCTATGTGATAGTTGACAACACTTTTAAAGAGTGTTACCAACAGAAAAAAGGAAGAGAGAATCATTTTCATCAACTTTTGTTGATGAAATAAAATTACAACACCAATAGTAGTTCGGCCACATCTTTTGAAAGACATTATACAACCTGAAACTGTGTCATTAAGTTCAACAGAAAATCAGCACAAAAAATCCATTGTCTCGATACATTAGAGGCATCGCAGTGACCAGACTCAGTAGAGGCAACGGTGGGAACAAGGAAATACAGTGAAACTTCCCTTAGCGGACACTTTCGAATAACTGACATTTTTCAAATCACCGGCGGATTAATATGGAGCCTTATGGAGAAATACTCTCCAAATAACGGATATTCTTATTAACGGACGCGGAAACATAATAAGTAGTGAACATCGGACAAAATGCGCAAAAAAAAGCGCGAAAAACAGTTGCAAAGCAGATTTCAATGAATGTTTCGGCAGCGAGTCATAACTAAGAAAGTGCGATTTGTACACCCCTTGTAAGCAGGTAGCGCGTAGCCTCGCGTTATCTAGACCCCCTCCCACACACATACACAAACGCGCGTGCGCAGCTGCCGTGTAACTTGATCCTCCCACCACACACACATGCGACGTGTGTTGTAGCGCTTAGTCATTGTTTACTCTTATTTTCATGCACTTCACGTAATAGTGTAGCAGTGACTTATTTTGTGTGAAATGTCACAGAAGCGTAAACGTTTAACTTTAGAGGATAAATTAGCTGTGATTAGGATGCGTGAAAAAGACAAAGTAAGTGTCCGTGACATTGCTGCAAAGTTCGACGTGGGGAAAACTCAAGATTGCCGAAATAAAAAAAAATAGAGAAGCAATACTGAAGTCGTGGACGGAGAATAGCTGCAGTTCCAGCAAACGTACATTCTCAAAAACGGATGGACTGACTGTAGATACACTAACGTTTGAGTGGTTTTGCAGAGTGAGGGCCAGTAAAATACTATTTTCTAAAAAAGGGTGACACTGAAGGCTTACAAATAATTAGTGACCTTGAAATGCACATGGAGGAAAATTTGTTTTGATAGCAAAAAACAAACAAAAATTGAACAATATTTTCAGTAAGATAAATTCCATACTGTATTGTGTTCTTATGCCTGGCTTTGTACACTTAAAAACTGTCGAGGGCGGAGATTACAGTGTAAGTGCAATGTACGAAGGGTGATAATGCAAGCGAGAGCGAGCAACGTGTAGACAAGAGACACGGTCTCGTGCTCGGGCGTGCCAGTGTGTGTGGATGAGTCAAATCGGCCAGCCAGCTGTATCGGCGCGTGGTAAGATTTATTGCAGTACATCGTCGAAAGGTTTTCAAATTTTTTCCGAAATGCCACAAATATTCGGCCTTGAACTAGCGAGAGTTTAATGCAGTATAGAGTTAAGAAAATTATGTAGGTCTACCATTTTTGTATTTGAATTTTTATATATATATATATATATATATATATATATATATATATATATATATATATATATATATATATATATATATATATATGTGTGTGTGTGTGTGTGTGTGTACTATATATATATATATATATATGTACTATATTTTTTATATACTACTGTAATTCCTAATAGCGGACACTTCTCAATACCGGACATTTTTTTATGCACCAGAGGTGTCCAGTATTGGGAAGTTTCACTGTACCTAAACATTTCCCATAGGCTAGCAGTCAGACCACCTCTCTCATTGAATCAGAAAACTGAATTACCTAGTGACTGCCACTCAAACAAAACATAAAAAAATTACTTTCCAATCATGGAAATAAAAAAAACTAATTTAGGCTAGTAAAACTGAAAATTGCGAAATGCAATCAAGATGGGACTACAGTGGTCAAGTGTTTATTACCTATTTATTGAACTTGCTTTCATGTAATATTACAGTGTATATTTAAGCCACAACACTATTATAACATTTTGACATTTTCATATAATATTACAGTGTGTATTGAAGCCACTACACAATTTTAACATTTTGACCGGCTGTCTAATCATTAGGAGACTAATGTAGAAAGGACATACTTTTTCAAGATAACAATGCTCCCTGCTGTGAACTACCATCCGAGAGAAAGTGGTTTGCAGACAATTAGATTATAGTGTGGGCAATGGATCTTTGGTCGTTACCGCTCTGTGTATATACAAATGTCCCCTACGTCGCCACGGCTGGAGAGGTGAAGGCACGTAATCACAACCGAAACTGTGTTACACAAACAGACAAGGCATCAATTTTATTTTTTTATTTATTTATTTATTTACTTATTTATTTATTTAGAGTGTTCCGGAATAGCTCTACGCCTTGGTGGAGGAATACTACATAAACACACAAACTACACACTCAGGACAACACATAGATAATAACTAAATCTTACAAAGACACTGAACGAAAATACAAAAGGAAAAAATTTTAAAGTCGAACAGATACAAGCAGATACAAAGGAACAGACCAATGACAAAGGTCCTATTTACCACACAAAAAAAAAAAAAACAATAGCAATAGCGTAGTTCATTAATTTTTTTGTGGGATATTTGGTAAACTGGAATTGAAGTTAAGAATATTTGCACAGAAAATATATTTTTTGTAAAAGTCTGTAAGTAATATCATTAGTTTTAGAGAGTGTCGTCGTGTACCAGTGCGCGCCATAACTCAGTCTCTAATTTTGTGATGTCACATACTTTGTATTGGTTCTGAATGACCCATCTAAATGTATACAAATCCATGCTTCTTTACCAGTTAACAGCACTCTAGAGGTTTCGTGTGTCTGAATTACTAAAAACTGCCTATTTATATCTGAAAAACTTTTTTTGTTAAATATGTGCCTAAGTTGATTAATCCAATATGGCTTAGGCTTGATCTATTGTACTCAGTTAAAACATTGATTATGTCAATGTACATTTCTCTTTTACAATGAAACACAAATCAATAACTCATTTTTTTCGGTAAATTTGGCACCAGTTTGTTTTCCACTCGCCTAGAAAAATTTTCATGGTTCATGCCATCATGATAATCGCTGAACTGCTGACTGAATTTGAAAATACGTAATGTATTTAGAGCCGCCTCCACATACCGCGTGTACTACAATTAATCGTGGACCTTTACCTATAGATGCAATGACTCTAATTCCATTATCTGAATGCCAGCAAGAAGTTACACTGTGTGAAACACTGACAAAAGTTTTGTCACACTGCGAGCCTTCCTATACATGTGGGAGTCGTCTAAAATTAGGAGTAGTTTTAGTTTCAAGATAATTTGGGCACAAATACCGTACCTGAAAAAAATTGCAAGAAATGTGCTTTCATGAGCATTTGTTTAAATCTTATCGCCTGTTTTCATTACTATTAGTATTTCTTAGCCCTCCTCAAAATAAGTCACATTTAATTTGTACCTTTAAAGTCCTGCAACGTATTTAACAACAAATGAGAATCGTAAATAAAATAAAAGAAAAATTAACAGACCAATGCATTTAACCAATTTGTTTCTAAATTATATGCACATATTAGGTATAAACTTGCACTGTTTGTAATATTAACCAAACACAGTAGCCATTTTTATGTTTGCTAAAGATACCATTGAAAATATGTTGACAAGAACCATGTATAGAACTACAGAGAAACTTGTACGATGTGTGCAAGTGTCATGGCAGACGACCATCGGACACAGTATCAACTGTGTTGT